>OY744511.1:5592964-5810107 GCA_963556185.1 Pseudopediastrum boryanum | reverse complement strand
GGGGGGCGGGGGGGGGGGAGGCAGAGGAAGGGGGGGAGGAGGCAGAGGAAGGGGGTGGAGGCAGAGGGGGGGAGAGGGGGAACCAGAACAGGGGAACAGGAGGGGAGGGGGGCTTGGCAGGATATGCGAATAAGAAAAATGGTGTCCGACGACCAGGGCTGATCCGTTCCGCATCATAGCAAGCAGGCACCATGACTGCACAGACAGATGCGGAGGTCTTCACTTAAGACTTAGGGTCTCCGCCCCCCAGCCCGTTCGTCCCTCCCTCACCAGTTCTCTCTTGGTCCGTATTTGCTGTGCCGCCTCAAAAGCCTCATAGTTTAGAGCGCGCTGCAGCTGAGCATCTAGCTCCAACTGAAAGATGAAGTACACCACCTCCTCATTCACAAGGGCGGACCTGAGGGATACGCAGCAGACAAGAAGGAAGCTTGGACTGTATGTAGCTAGACTGTATGTAGTCAACTATAAGATCCCATTGGGCTGGAACGCAAGGTGAAGGACTATAAGCCAAAATACACCACCTCCCCGTTCACAAGGGCAGACCTGAGGGGAACACAGCAGACAGAAATGCAGCTTAGACTGTATATAGCTAGCTATACCATCTCCACTAGGGCTGCTTCCCCCTGAAGCAAAGTACACCACCACCTTGTCCACAAGGGCAGCTTAGAGGAAAACACAGCAGACAAGATGGTACCTTCAACTGTATGTAGTTAGCTATAAGAACCCTTTGGGCTGGAACACAAGGTGAAGGACTATGATGACATAATCCAGCCCCTTCAAACCCTCTGGAAAGACGATGGGTTGTACGTCCTACATAAGCACCCATTGGTGGTGCTGCTATTCATTCCAAAGCACTCCTGCTGGCAGCTGGTCACTGGGGAGGACCCTCCCTCCCTCAGCCCTGCCTTCTCTCCTCCCCCCCCCCCCGGCCAGCACCCACCTACCTCTCCTGTTCCCTAGCAGCAGGATCTGCATCTGCTTGTAGTACCGTCAAGTCAGGGCTTTGCCAGGGCCACGCCTCACCATCACCACCACCACCAGCAGCAGCATCACCAGCAGCGGCACAGGGACAGGGCAGGGGCACTCGTCGTGGTCGGCAAGGGTTTAGTGCAGCAGCCACAATGGGTAATATGGGAGGCGCCAGCCGTGTGGGACCTGCTGGATGTGAGGGGGTTAAGCACAGCAGCAAATCAGGGTTTAGTGAGGTAAAGAATGATCCAATCCCATTGGTACTCGAATCCTCGAATCAAAATAGCTATGTGCGTTCTTCATACGCCCATGCCCACCATGTTGAGGGTGCTGTGTGCGCTAAGCTTGCTGAAAATGAGACGAGCACAAGCGTCACCCGAGGGACAGAAACTCTGAAAGACAGGGTTTAGGCCTTATCCCTGCGCTTTGTCTTGAGCTCCCAATTGCTCCTTTTGCTTTGTAGCCGAATCTGTCGTCTCTATGGGACGTGTAACCAACCATTGCCGGATTTGTGCAAGAACAACGCCCGCTACGCTGCTATTTTTCCAGCTCGCTGGCTCCATGACAGCTTGAGGTGCCGGGGCCTCTGGCACGACTTGCTATGGCATCTTGACAAGATATTGCCATTGCTGTCCGTGGCCAAACTGTGGGATGTGGCAACATGATTCAATGCTTGGAGAAACAGCTCTCTGTAAAGCCAGACAAGCTTCTCTTCCTCAGGCTCATTCTATTGCAGCCTGCATCTGCTCTGGCTGTGCTGAAGGTCTGCAATCACAGCATGCACCAACTCCTCTGATTCAGCCACATCCTTGTCCCTGCATGCCTGCATGGCTACATCCTTCTGCCTTGCATGGCTCCATGTCTCGATTGTGTTGTTGAAACTGTTTTCTGTTCCACCTCGCTGTTCTTTGTGACAGCTTGAGGTGCGGGGCCTATAGCACTTTGTGCTATGTGATCATATTGTTGCAGCTGTAGTTGTTTCCTGGGCATGGCTGAGGTAACCCTGTGCTGCTGCAGTCCTGCCAAGCATGCCAGCTGCAATTATGTGTTTCCACATGTGCTTGCTCAATTCTAGTTTGCCATGGACATCTTTCCTTACTCAAGGCATGGCACTTCCTGATCTGCTGTCACAAAGGAAGGTGTCCCAAAACCAATCATGCTAGTCCAGGAGTCAACTGCTGTGACTGTGACTGTGACTGTGACTGTGACTACTGTCCAATCGCTGAGCTTCGAACTGCTGAGTACTTCCTCTTGCCACGGGCGCCGCTTTGTATATCACGCACCTGCTAGGCATGGCTGTCTTATCCTTTTGAAGGGCTGATGGCTTTGACAAGGCAAGCATGGGGCTGTCGTCGTGTTACTTTGAAGGCCCGTGTGAAGGGCAGCACGGTGTGCCACCAGCGCCATGGTCCAAGACTAAGCTTCCAGAGACAACGCTGGGTCCTGACTTAGAGGAGGTGAGCCACAAGAGGCAGGGCTGACTGGTCTGTGACGTACTTCCAGGTCGCGCAGTGCTAAACTGCTAACGCAAGGCAGCTTTGCCCTGGCCAAGGCACACGCCTAAATGTTTGCTTGCCGGCTAGTTGCTGTGGTGATGGCCATCAATGAAGCCCGTATGTAGATGCTCTGCAACGAAGACACAGGTTGCGGAAACCAGAACGAAGATGACGACTGGCCCGTACTGGAAGCCGCGAGGAACGGCCTAACAAAAACCTGGGCAACCAAATTTGCAGTGTACAAGCTAATGGGAGAAAGGCGCACGTTAACTGTTATTGATACGGGCGGGATCGGTGGATTTGAAGCGTTTCGGAGCCACCCATGAGGCAATACAACCTGATCTGTACGCCCAGTCACACAGCATTTACACCCTGCTGAAGGAGACAATGGCCTGCCCACTCCACCATCGACGCACGCAGCCATTGACGAAGTCAATTTTTCTAGTATTGGGTCAGTGCTGTTGCACCTTACCTACCGCGATTGTAGCAGTCATGGGGAACACAGCCAGTGTATCCAAGGAGGCAGTTGTAAACCTTGCCAAAAACAAGGTCAGCTTCCTCCCACCCCTTGGGGCGCCCAATGCATCCAACCCCAAGGTGTTTTTTGACATCGCGCTCGGTCGCTATGGGGATGCTGTGCCTCTTGGTCGGATCGTGATGGAAGTGAAGGCAGACGTGGTGCCTAAGACCGCCGAGAACTTCCTGCAGCTTTGCACTTCAACTCAGCCTGGGTTTGGCTACAAGAATTCCCGCTTCCACCGTGTCATTCCCAACTTTATGTGCCAGGTGGGTTTGCTGGGGCACATCCTATGGGGGTTCCATCAAACCCTCTCATATCTCAGCAACTGCAGACATGCAATTCATGACTAAGCAGAAGCGCTGGAAGCACAGAACCGCGGAAGTAGCAGCTGCAGTGCTGCTAGGAGTGTCCAAGACTGTAAACAGCAGCTGCAGCAATAGTAGCACCACCAGCAGTACTAGACAGCAATAGCACAATGACATTTAAACAGCTATGTGATTAATTGGTGGGTCAAGAGCCTTCAGCAGCAACAGCTCTACCGCTTGTAGTCAGTGGCAATAGTCCCAGTAACCCAAGCTATTAACCTCCAGTAACTAAGTGTGGACCATCAATCACTATTGCCGGGTCAGCAAGGAATCAAGCTGCGCAAGACAAAATCTACACAGGTACCTGGGCCGCATGCAACTTGCTTATAGAAAGTGTACTTCAGTAAAGCATTTCATTTGCTGCTACTGCCAGCTCAGATCTGTCCATGTAGCTGGAGATGGTGCCAAAATGTACAGTAGCATGGTCTGTGTGCTCTCGCATTCTGGTGACAGCTGATGTATTCTTAAGGCCCAGCTGTGGTTGTGGCGTTTGCGATTCATTGCTGAGTGAATCTTCATGCTGTGTGCTTGCCTGCAGGGCGGAGACTTCACCAATGACAATGGCACGGGCGGCAAGTCCATCTATGGAAACAGGTTCCCAGATGAGGTAAGCTCTTGGATGGCCAGGCTACATCCATAGGATATAGTTCACCATTGAGACAGATCCCGCCAGCGCATCCCTAAGGAGCAAAGTAGGCTTGGGATTTCTTCGCTCTTGCCATTGTCTTGTACCTGACATCTTTGTTGATGCCATGGGGTCTGAGCTGGTCGCAAAAAGCAGTGTTTGCAACCTGGGAGCCTCTGCCTGCCATCTTTAAATGCTGTTGCATACCGGTTTATCAAGCAGCACACTTGCGCATGCTTTGCTGCTACCCGTTGAGCTCTCCAAAACTGCTCTTTTGGGCAAGACTGTTACTGTGCTGCCGCAAGTTACCTTCTTTTGGGTTTAGGGTTTAGGCAAGCATGTAGCCAAGCAGCATACCGGTAAACCCCTTGACCAAATATTAGCTGACCCCTGAACCCTTCCCTTCTGCCCCGCTGCTGGGTAGATGCTCTTGGGCATATTTGCATGGAGAATCTTCACAGGATTATGTCAGTTGCTGCTAGCATATCTTCTTCTACTGCTTTAAAAACGTTACCGTTAGCTCCCATAAGTATGCTTTCCACACCTGCTGCTATTCCATGGCCGCTCAAAGCATCCCCTGCTCAGAACAGGTACTAGTCATCCCTCATCTTCTGTCTACAGAACTTTGCACTGCTGATGCGCATTGACCTAAGAGTCTCCTCCATGGCCCTGCAAAGACTGCTGGTGCTTCTATACTTTTTTTCCGATAGCTGTAGCTCCAAGATCAATAGCATCACTTCCTAGCCATTACCGAGCCTGGTGCTCGGTGATCTACCTTTGGTATAAATTCACGGTCAGTGCTGCCACTGAGGCTGGTCAGTATACCAATGGTCTTAGGTCTCTTACTATTGCCCTTTTTCATCTGCTTGCCTTACTGCAGAACTTCAAGCTGTTACACACAGGCCCAGGTGTTCTTTCCATGGCGAATGCCGGACCAAACACCAACGGCAGCCAGTTCTTCCTGTGTACCGCCCAAACCCCCTGGTTGGACGGCAAGCATGTCGTATTCGGCCAAGTCATAGACGGCTTTGAGGTTGTGAAAGCAATTGAAGCCTGTGGGGCACGCTCTGGCGAGACAGCTTTTGATGTTATGATTCAAGATTGTGGGGAGCTGGGGTCTGGCAGTGATGCTGCTGCTGCTGGTGGCCGTGGTGCTACTGCCGCAGTGCCAAGCGGCTACAGCAGCAGCAGCAGTAACAGTATGGCAGTAGCAGCTGCAGCACCTCACAGGACCCTCACTGGTGGGACATTAGCTAGCAAGGGCAGGGGGCTGGTGGTGCCAGTGCGGGCTAGCAGCAGTAGCAAGGTGTTGGCAGCAGCAACAGCCACCAGGGTGGCAGTTGTGCGGGTGCAGCAGAGGGGCGTGACAGCAGCAGTGCGCGCCAAGGCCATGGGTGGTGCTCACCTCAGGATGGTTTGATTTCCTCCGGGACAGGATTTATATGTCCAAACAAGGGTTCAGGACTTGTGTGGTACTTCACGTTAGCAATGAGACTCACGGAGTGTAGCTCTGGGTCAAATACACACCAGATGTGGTCTGGTGTTAATCTGACGTGAACGCATACACTCATATATGTGACGGGTGCTGCACTGCCCGAAAGCTGTGCAGTGATTCGATCTCAGATATGAATGTCCGTAGGTGGCTGGTGTGTCTTCCTATGTGAAGTGCCGTTGGAAACGGATCGAGAGTCGCTCTTTGTGTGATACGGAGATAGAGCAGCCGCGCACAGGCGTCAGACCGCCGTATGTAGTCTGATGACAGCACTTTCGGCTTGTGTGCACATCATCACCGTTGGATGCAGCATGGCCTCGGTGCCCTGAGTCTCCTACGTTATGCCCCCTTAACATCCGCGGTCAGCAGCTAGCAGGCTTTTATAGTATAAATCTGTCGTCACAATGAAAATGTGAAATAAACTAAAGCCCAGGCTCCTGGTCATCTGGTGCTGACTTCAACGATCTGATATGAAAACAGTAATGGCCGTCCTCAAAAATGCCCCACAGTGATGCTTAAAATACCTAACATGAAGGATGAATGATGAAAAGCTGCTTGGCTTGCTGTTGACTGGGTCAACTGGTCAGCACATGGCAAGTCGAAATGGGCTGGCCTGACATACATTGGCTAGCAAGGGATCTAGGGTGGGCTGGTGGCAGCCATCGTGTCAGTTTTGGACAGGAACTTGAGTATGCCGTTGGAGCCTAAGTTGGCTCCTTGTGGGTGGCGCTGCCCCCACCGGCGCTCCGCTTTGACGGGGCCATTTGGTAATTGGTAATTGAAAAGATGAGACTGGAAATGTAACTGTTGTTGATGAGGTCACGCCCCATCTGGATGGCGTGCTAGCGCCAATCGGCAATCTGGTAAATGATGAGCGAGAGCATACCAGGTTTATACCAACTAGCTCAAGAGGGCATCCTTTGAAGCCAAGGAAGGCTCATCGGGCTCAGTACTTATACCAACTAGCTCAATATGCTGTTCCATTAATATCTTTTCATGATATGCCATATCAAAAAGTGCCATAGGCTCTGCACCTCCAGCCGCACCTCATGCTGTTCCAAGAGGCATTTGTAAGCGCTCAGCACTTGGGTAACTGAAATAAATGCAAATAAAGCCAATTGAGAGGTAGGGCAACTGCACCGGGAGCCTACCACGACCCGTCAGCCCCATGCCATGCTTCATGCACGCCATCTCTCGCACAACTCTTAGACAGCTAAATAGCAGAGGACATGCCTTATTATTATTACATTTCATGATATGCCATAGCAATAAGTGCCATAGGCCCCGCACCTCAAGCTGTCACAAAGAACAGCGAGGTGGAACAGAATACGGGTAAACTTCGACATGTATGACAATATATGCCTAAACATGAGGTCCAGCAGCTAGGTCAAAATCACCCAAAACCTCCGCTGCCCCAATGGGGGTAAGAGCCTCCCTCCTACTTAAGAAAGCAAAGAGGGCTTGTAAGCCCGGGTGCAAGCAATAGTTGGTAACAAACCCCATTGGTTGGACCTCACGCCACATCAGAAGGGTGAGCATAAGCATTCCTAATCTTCCAAGCAGCTGCAACATATTTAGCTATACACTTAAATGCATGCTTGAAAGGGCCATATACTAAGCCAGACTCCTCATCGACGTCTACACCCCAAAACTCTTCATTAAGCATGCTATGCAGCTTCTCCTCATCAGATTTGCCATCCAATATCTGACATTTTGCAGCAACATCAGGGTCAGAAGTCAGCTTCTCCCACAGCTTTTGCCTTTGTGCCTGGTAAACAGGACAGTCAAACAAGAAGTGTTCAGGAGATTCAACTTCACCTCCCAATTCAGGGCCATGCCTTATATATCATCATGCATTGTGACTTACGAGCACATATGGACCATAAGTATATATGACTAATGCAGCAAAGGCCACACCTGTGACTAACCTAATCACTACAACTCACTCACTTGTGTATACCGGCAAGTCCCTACGATGATATAGCAAGACAATAGGGACCCCACAAATGTTTACTTAGAGGGTCCTAAACAAGTATCCGAATTGCAATAATGCGTACTCATACAGACCTACCCAAACGTGACCAAAACATGCGGACTCACTCAAGTTTGTGCAGCACCGTATCTCCTACAAAAGCTATGAAGGGAAAGGCTTGTTGGACAGGACCATGTACCTGACTTCCCGCATACAGTGTAAATACAAATTCTCACTAAAGACACCACCTCGCTCGTGGTTGAAATAAGCACATCACGCAAGGTGGCTGCAACATGGCTGGTGCTGCAAGTGAGAAGATTGCAACTGCTGGGCCGCACATGTGCCAAATACAGCATTGTGCAATTGCCAGGCGGTGTAAGTGCAGTCACATACAGTTGACAACACCTTGGTACTTTCATCACCCTAAAAGCACATTGGTCACCAGCCATGCACAGATGCTCTCTCAAAATGCAAAACAAGGTTAAACATCACAAGAACATCAACAATTATCACTCACAACTCACAATAGCAACACTAGACCGTAACAAGACAGCTTGCACTCCCTAACCGAAGCTTGGCCCTTAAAGTGTGCCGACTCTGCTGGTAGACAACAATTGAGAGGGATACGACGGTGTCAAGCTACTGGTCCTTCATATTTAATTGCAGGCTGTCATAAGCTGACTGCTCCACACCTCTTCTTCCAGCTGCTACCGTTCCCACAAACATGCAGCAAATCCTCCAAAAAACATGTGTATTTATACATCACATTCAACGTAGTATGTATGCGAGATGTGATGCACCCAATTGAAGCTCGCAAATGGCACACTGCAACATTTCCTAGCCACCTGATACTGCCTCAAGCTAATATGGGCCTTCACCTGTGATGCGGGTCCACTCTTCAATGAGACACTTGCAACAAATTCCAAACCCTATCCCATCAACCATCGTCATCACATTATACGGGCATACCAACACATTTTGCCAGGGTGGGCGCCATAAACCACCTGAGATGCAGCCTCACTTCAGACGAGGCTCAGATTGACCACAGGGACACAGCAAAAGTTTGGCAGCAAGGCTGTAACCTCCACATGCTCCAGCCAACGTATTGGTTGTGCTGCCCTACTGATAGGATAAACAGATTGAGCCAACAAAAGTGGTCCACGCCTGGGTCAACACACCCATGCGCTTTGCCTTAATGCAGGAGTCATCAATGATTCTGAGCAATCATGCATCCGTAGAGGGCGTGTAAACCACCTCACCTCCTTTCCAGCTGAACACAGCTGACAGGACATGCATGGCTTCCAAAAACAGTAGATACTAGAAAAGAACGTCACTGCCTTGCTTGCCCTCGTAGCTAAGCAACTATATGCATATTCAGTGGATACCGTGCCTTATCTCTCTACATGCTGCCCTGCTTGGTCTGCAACTGGTGACCCTGGACCTATCTCCTTGGACGTATGATTTTGGACCCTAGCTTTAGCTTTAGGTGCTTAGAGAGGTGCATAGGTGCAACCAGTCAGCAGCAATGCCAGTATTGTGCTTATAACAAACTTGATTGCTATGGCAGCGCAACAGCCATGTCAAACCTGCATGATGGCCCAGAAATCAGGTCCCAAGCATACATTCCAGGAACATATGCATCCCTGCAAGGCAACCCATGCCATTCAGGATGACATGAGACATGGTGCAATCCAACAACGTATTTGAGTGGGAGTCAATTGCAGCAACACCCTGCCCTGAATACTTCAATCTCTACCATTGGAAGGAAGTAACAGATCATTACTGACAAACCCCTTACAGTTGTGGTAATCACCACAACAGCAACCAGCAGCTATTTGGTCTCTGCTTTTTGAAAGGAGTCTGGCAACATGCTATCACAGCATGCGGAGCCAAAGCGGTCAGCACATGATTAGGCCAGGAACTTGGACGGGAGGCATATCCTGTAGCAACCAATTTGCATCGAAGGATCCTTCGATGCAACCCAATAACCAACCTTTGTCTCAACATCCCCAATGCATTGAATGGCTAGCACAACAGCCAACTTGCTGGCATAACTACTTGACAATTGATAAAGCCTTGTTGCCCGGAAGTGTCTCTCGCTCCTGGAACTCCAGACTTGAATCCCTGTGAGGGGCATGCATACAAGGACAATTAGTCTGCACACACGCTTCCCCGCAACCATTCAAGATGAGAGCATGTGTGTACAGCAACATGTCCAAACACTGGCCCCAACTGCTGCTGCAATCCAATTGGATGTAGAACACATGCACAATACAGGACATCCCTTTGCTGCATTGAGATCAATGCAACCAGAACCATACACAATGTCGGCCTGATACAAAGCTCTGCAGCAGCACTACCAGTTTGTTGTGAAGATGCCGATGTTACCACCACCACCTGGTCATAGGAAGCCAATAGATGTTACCACCACCACCAGGTCAATGGAATTTACTACCTTGGCTTCGTATTCTTGGTACGTTCAATAGTTCCTGGCCGCTGTCCCTGCTGTGGCTGCAGACAGACGATCGCAGACACCACCAGGAGCTGAACCCAGCAGCTGTCCTGCGCACAACCCTCTACACTTCTGATGAGCCAGACAATACTGTAAACAAAAGCAGTTCCAGTCATTCCACTGACAATGTACCAATGTGAGGATGGGATGCTGCATGGCCCAATGGTTTTCAGAACTCTGCAACAATGGACCACTTCTATTAGCTACCAGCGATGATGTGCGCTCCATCCCAAAAACTCTCACGAAGTGCTAAGCAATAAAGCATCTAGCGAGCCCCACGGCCACATACTCCATGCCGCAGTCCAAACAGCCCCAATCCAGCACCTTTTATACCACTGGGCACAGACTGGATCTGTGCGCCAACTAGCTCACAAGTAGTAGTCACCACAACACTATGTGCGTTATTACTGCTTCTCGGACACCGGAACTGGTTTAAGATAAACAAGCCCACGTGCTCTCCACGGCATGCAGCACCCATTGCAAATACAGCCGAGCTTTGATTGTACTCGCTGCAACACACCTTTGGTAGCAAACCTACTATAAAAGTCAACTAGTGATGAATGGATGGTGATGCTCGACCCCAAGAGCTGTTGATGTGAAGAGACAACCCATGATCCCAAGTCCTCGCGCAAGAAGACAGCCAAAAAAAAAATCCCCAATATGCTGCACAATAAAGGCAGCAGAGCAGCATGAAGCTACCACACAAGCAGTACTGGTCCAAGCAGGGGTATCCTTTCAATGCAGACCAAGAGTCAGAAGTGATTGTAGCACTCAATGGTGAGGGGTCTGCAAACTTTGTGAACGACCACACTGCATGTCAGTGGGTCCGTGCTCATATATAGTACAGGCCTCAAGCTACCAAAATAGCTGCATGTATGCTGCAACAGCCCAAGTCCACAAAGCCTGGTACAAGATGATACAATCAAGCGTATCACCGCGCGTGGCACCAGCATGTGTACTCCCGCCAATGATAATAATACGCAACCCAAATTGCAGGGGGTCCAAGCTTATACAAGCACTCACCCCACCATGCATGCTGATAAAAGCAAATCCCCTTCAACAACACAACTCAAACCAGGGGCTTTCCCAAGCTGTGTTGATCAGGCGTTACTGCAAATGATGCCACCTTTGATAAGTAGTGGTGCGCCATTAGTGAGTGAAAACATATGCCAAACCGCGATCAGAGCACTCACCATCAAACTGTAATTGAACCTCACTGATGCATTTGCAAATGCTTCAGAGCAGGACCCTATAATGCAACAAGCAGTGACATTGCAAAATTCATGGTACTGCTGTGCTCAGAGATATATGCTGTGCTGGCTTATGCCCTGCCAAGCCACCCATGCCATGACGTCGAGAAGATGAATCCTAAAACAGCAAGACCGGCCTTGCTAGCAGAGTGCCTGAAGACTGTGTAACAATGCAACAAACATGCAACCCCTTATGGGTCATGAGCAGAACAATCCCAAAGGTTGTTAAGTAGTGATCACCCGCACACATCAGTAAAAACGCAGGACCCCAACCTGGGAAGCGCACAGTGCACACCCCATTAAACTGCTCAAACCATGGCTTAGGTTAGAAGGGGGGAGTGGTGGTGGATGCAACTGTGATGCTGCAGGGCCACACTATTGAATTGGATCTTCTTCCTAAAGCCAGGACTAGCAATATCTACCCTGGTCAGTCCCTGCAGAGCTAACATGTAGTAATTGACAGAGAAGGGCAATTGCAGGGAAAAGGAAATAGACCCCTCACCTACATGTATTCACCAGCTGGCAGCTAAGGATGCCCATTAAGATACACATGGTGCCCCCAAAGCACGGGACTTCAAATTGCTTCGCAAAGCCTGGATGACCGGATATCGTCAATAGGCATTTGAGATTCCTCCTGCTACAAGCGTCCCTCTCAGCATGCATGGGCATGTTGCACGCGCTCGGCACACCAGGGTGCCGATGCACAATATCCACACTCACAATACCTGAAGCCAGGTAAAGACTATGCCATGAAAGAGAAGATTATCGGTTATTACAAACTGCCAACTACTGGAATCATGCTTTTGGTAGACAAGATGGTCTCTCCAAGCATCATGCGCCAGGATGTCCTGTCCACAGCAACAAAGTTGGAAGACAGTCCCTATACCCATAACATCACTACCCCACATATTGACATTCCCACCAACACACCATGTTCAACCTATTCAGCGACAATATTCACAAAAGCAGCAGCTTTGCCCAGCATGCATGCATCATGCATTGCTGGCCAGTGAGCCTTCATCGATACTACCAGGAATTGGTAATTGCAGTGCTGCAAATGAGTTGGCCGAGATAAACCCATAAGTCTCTCAATCCAACAAGTGGGCCCTAGAAGCTAGATCATGCCACCCATCATACTGATTTCATCCCCAGCAGACATGCACTTTAGACCTGCGCCATCCCAGCCCTGAGCACCAGTGCCACCTCCCATAAGCCCACCCACATCGCTCCTTACCCCAGGTTGACCCAAGCACATAGCGGCTGACAGAGGAAGGCTGGCCTGCAGCCCAGGTGGATCTGAGCATGAGGCATAATCAGTAGCTGCTCCAGACTGGCTCAGCCTTGAGGCCACAAGGGCTGCAGCACTTGCAGTTGGTTGCTGCTGCTCCAAGGATGGGCTGTTGCTGTTGTTGGCACTAGCAGCAGCTGCTGCCGCCACAGCAGCCATTGGGGAGCCCACAGCCTCTGTCAGGTCAGACAGTGTTTTATGGATGTGCGGGAGGCTGCCTGGAAGTGGGCCGAAGGAGATCATGTCCGTTGAATCTCCCATAGGACTCCCAGTCAGGGACAGATCTGTGGCGCTGCTGCTATCGCTGTTGGTCTGCGGGCCAGAAAAGGACAGCGAAGCGAGAGCGGCCGGCAGGCCCTCAGAGGCCATGAGATCGAATGACTGGGAAGCTGAAGCCCCAGAAGCACCCATCAACTGCCAAGGCAAGCCGGAGAACAGAGCTGAACTGTCATTGACAGACATTGTGCCATAAGGCAGCAGACCAGACATTGGTAGAGAACAGCCCATACTCTGGTTGTCCCTACCCAGCAAGAAGCTGTCTGCAGAGAGGGAATTGTAGAGATGTGGCTGCAAGGCGGGCATGCAGCTCGCCTGGCTCTGCAGGAGCTGTTGCTGCTCTGTGAGCAACTGCAGTGCCTGGAGTTGCTGCAGCTGCGGCAGGGTCTGCAGCTGCGAGAAGTCAGCGGGGCCCAGCAGCTGTTGCAGCTGCTGGACGTGCTGCAGGAGCTGAAGCTGAGAGAGGTCGGAAGCCCCAAGCGGAAGGCTTGCGCGTGCAGGCGCACCTTTACCACCCTGGTAGTTTAACCCAGGTGCCTCCTGCAGCTGCTCTCCATTGAAACTCCATGACTTGCTCGTGCGAAGCCCAGCATTCATCTTCATGGCGTCAACCATACCACAATCGCTCGAGCCCGGGGCCCTGCCCACCGTCCCCCTGTTCCTTGATGATTCCTGATTGGCTGCATCGTTCGCACGATTGCTCTGGTACGCGGCCTCAGCAGCTCGCTGATCGTCCACACGTGCATACGATGGTGTACGCAGCTCGCTAGCATCGTGTGCAAAGAAGCAGATGACCCGTGTGCACTGGGCTCCATCATGACACAGCTGTGTGCGGTACCTGCGGCACATAAGATAAAAATCATCACATGACACATGGCCGTACGGCGTTTACGCCACCAATGTTCCGGTTGATTGCGAAGGCGCCAAACGTGGCACCAACACACAAGAGGACCAAAATCGTAAAAGCATGCTTGCCATGAAGCCATTCATTACCTGCTTGGGTGTAGCCAGTACTCGTACATAGAATGCGCAAAGGGGCAGTTGTCACCGCGAGGGCAGCACTTCTTCTGCAGGATGCAACCAAGGCAGCATGGTGTTAGCACGGGTCAAGATACTGGCAGCAAACCACAGAGCCACTCCCGCGCCAGGAGAAGGCTCGCCATGCGACATCGGTTGTGAGGTGCTGAGGATGCATGGGCACCAACACGAGGCGTCAAAGGCAGCAAGCAACCTACCGATTTGGACTCTGGGCAGCACACAGACAAGTATGTGATCTTGCGAGGGTCCCTCCGGGCTGCGTTCTCTCCCTTGTGGGAGAACGGGCATGTGCGCCAGTCGTGAGTGTGCCTGTAAACACGAACTTGAGTTGTTTAGAGCTTGAACAGGTGCAACAGGATGCAGCGGGGGAGAAGGAGCGGGCAACACCTACCACTTTGTGCAAGGCACCACCTTATAACTATACATGAAAAAGTCATCGTTGAACTCTTTCGTTGTCAGCATGAGGAGCTGAGACTGCTCCATGCTGCCCCCGCCTGCGTTTTGCATGTCTGGAAGCCTGTTTGACTTTGTTGGTGCTGTCTTCCAGACGGAAAGCTAAAGTCGTAACGGGTAAACTGACACGTCCCGAGCCTCTGGCGCCTACGCTTTCACGAGTACGGACCTAAATGGATTAGAAAGACTGCAAGAGCAAAATAGATACAAGCGTGGTCCCCGCCGCTCGCTCGCCAGAAAATTCTTTCATTGGCTTCGGAGCTGCGGAGCTGCAAAATCATGATGATCCTCTGTCGAGGGCCCCCCTGGGGCTTTTCCGGCCATCAGTTTTTCATGACGCTTCACAACCTCCGAGCAGTCAGTGCATCAAACCAGCACAGCACCCTCGAACTGTTCGGAGGAGGGTCTACAGGGCAGTACTGAAGTGAGCGCGGCAAAACGAAGATGTCCTTGGCCCGCAGGCGTTGGCTGGGCGCAGTCAACTTTTTAGACATTTGCAGACACTTCGTGTTGGCTGCTCTGGGGACACTTTGTTTGATGGGCCTGGCCAGCACCCTCCTTGATCTTCTCGCATGGGTGCTGCCACAGCCTGCTTCGCGATAAGAATCTTGCTGGACCACACTCATCAAGCCAAAGGCAGTTCTCCTGATGTAGTACAGGGGGGCGGGGTATTATTCTGCACACTGTTGGCTTCGCCAACATCCCCCCTATAGCAAGATCTATCATAGATTACGAGCGGCCCTGGCAGCAGCAGGTGCGAACTCAGACTGAACGAGCATCAGGGGTACTGGGGATGCTAGTGGTATGTTTCTGACAGAACGGCCGGAGCAGCATTTGTATATGGCTGAGATAGCCCTGCGTTTTTTAGGGTGTGTTTGGAGGTGAGACCCTCTCTATACAGTGGTGTCTGGGACGGCGGGCAGATTTCCCAGTTAGGATGCACGGCCACGCATTAGGAAATGCATGGCTGCTAGAGAAGATGCTGCCATGTCAGTGCCTAGCATGCATAGGCTACTGAGCGTAACTGCATTGCTGTGCATGCCTCTTACGATAATCAGGCATAAGGAGAGGGGTATAGCGAACCTGCCCACACCTTCTCCATTATATTCAGGTCATGAATATGGCCTTTTGGATCCAGACACCTAATAGTCAGAAGGAGGCTTTCCAACTGGGAAATCAATTAAGACCTCAATTGACTTTGTATTCCCCCCTGGCTTCCCCGCTTTCACAGGGCCGTTTGGTAATCTGTAATGTGTATTCTCTTACCTCTGAAACAGCAGCAACAGCAGCTCTGACATGTCATTTGCTGACAGCCTCGGCTGCCCTCTGCTCCTGTGTGGAATGAATGGTACAGCACCTTCTAGTGTGTGTTCGTTGCCCAAAATTCTTGTGTATGCTGTAGCACCAAGTGGGTTTGAACACTATTCAGCAAATATGAATATTCATACATCCTTATCAAATGTATATATATTCTCCTGTAAGCCGCAGTAAGGAGCAGGTTACAGATTATGAAATGCCTCCACCATGTCGGGCGGCGATGAGGACAACGACCACATCATCTTGATCTTTGCGGGGGCTGTTATTAGGTTGGTTTGTTTCTGAGCTGATATTTGGGGTTCGAACCCCCTGCAATGTGTGCTTATCTGGTGTCAAAAGTTATGCCAATACAAAATAATGCTTGAAATGTCTACTAACTACATAAATGGGCAGTGGAGGTTTTGGGTGATTTTGACCTAGCTGCTGGACCTCATGTTTAGGCATATACTGTCATACATGTCGAAGTTTACCCGTATTCTGTTCCACCTCGCTGTTCTTTGTGACAGCTTGAGGTGCGGGGCCTATGGCACTTATTGCTATGGCATATCATGAAATGTAATAATAATACATAAATGGTGATCGAAGAGATGAGACTGGAAACTATGCTGGGGGAAGTTCATGCCTCGTCGCCCTAACCAAAGTTCCCTGAATGATGGATGTAAGCATAACTACTGCCGAAGGAGCGGATTCATGTCTTATGGCGCTACGCAGATGCAGGATTTAACTCAAAGGGAGTGCTGCGTTCCCTATTAAACTACCTCACCCGTGACCAGCAAGAGTATGCCCAAAGCACTTCGGTTTGTATCAAACAACAAACAAACATTTGTCTCAAATATTATAAAAGGTATAACAGATTACAGCCAGATTACAAAGTGGCCCCCCACAAAGGGGGCGCCCGTGACGGAGCCAAACTAGGCTGCATGATGGGTATCATGCACCATGCCAGACTCATCAATATGATCATCATCATAATCAGACGAAAACGTATCAATTTGATAAGCAACCAGACCTAGCTCCTCTAGTGTCTCCCTAATTGCATAAGGTAGAAGGTCTGATGCTTCAAAGCGCCTATAGTCTAGGCATTCTGATACAAAGGCAGCCAACCTTCCTGGGGTTCTGGTTCATGAAAGCACTGACCTTCCCAGAGGGCCGCATAGACCGAGCAGCCCGGGACACTCCTCCAAAATTTGAGAACAATGCTTCCTCATACTTCAACCTAATGTGGTGATATGTGGGGCATTCAAACAGGACATGATACTCATCCTCCATAACTGAGCCCAAAGTACACTTCTGACAGACAGGTATAAATGGTTCGCTTCCTGCTGTTGTTGACCGAACTCCATACTTTAGGCTCACTGGCTGGCTGGGCACAGCAGGTTACAGACCTTCACATATCATATAAGTTTGGGGTGCTATATACAGGCACACGCATGGGGCATCCTGTCAACTTCATTAGAGGTTCCCACTGCTGCTTAGGTTTAGCATGTGTGCGCAAGGGCAAGCTCCCTACAATGCAAGTGACGGTTATAGACACTGTTTGCCACCCTGGGAACCAGCCGCCGGGTTGCATTGTCACAAGCCAAACACTGCATGCCCACATTCAACCATGGACTCCTGATAGGGCACCTGCGACGGCCTATTGCCTCAAGCGGAGTTCAATGCCCTTAAGCAGACACATAGTGTTGACAGTCACTCTGCTACCGTTTGGAAGACAGCTCTAGGCGAAGATCAGCACCCGTATGAATCCTCAGCAAAAGATATGTACAGGGCAGGCCCACCCTACCATTATCTAAAGTTCCTTTAGCGTGCAGCTATATATGATATCTGGCCGTAAAACTTCCCCTTTTGCGGCGATGGTGGTGAGGTCTGTCCTAAAGCAGCAGTTCCGGGCTTACCCAGCTCACACCCATGATAGCATGTTTAGCTCCAGAGCATACCACTAAGTAGCCTGATATGTTGTCATATAGCAGCATTGTTAGGACAGCAGCACTTTCATGCTAGCAAGAGAGGCCTGCCTTACTTGCATCGACAGCATCTGCATTCCATCCTACCTCTTGTCTTCATTCACCATTCATGTTAAATAATTCAAACATGCCCCGAGGCTGTTAGTAGGGCCGAAAGTGATCGTAAAGAGTGTAGAGTTATGCAGCTTGCTGATGCCCGTCAATGGTGGGAGGATGTGCTGATGTGTCAACCACTTACTTGACTTGAGGCAGAGTGGGTGCCACCATCACGGACACCATTGCCAGCACAGTATAGGGGAACAGCATTAGGTAGTACGCCTCCTGTTCAGTTCTCATGCAAGACAAGCTTCTCTAACCTAGCTTCTAAAGCAAGACAAAGTGCTACCGTACTGCAACTCAGCAGGGCTATGGTTTCTGCGCCCTTGCCCTCGTGCCAAGCAATTGGGTATTGCGATAAATGGACCACATGAGGTGGCATGGAGCCATGTAGCGACGTTATAGCGGGCAAGACTGGCCGATCAAAGTTGGCCTGGCTGAGTTGTACTGCACTCACTTGTCGCACTCAACTGGTGACCCGGGACGCCACGGGACAGCGACAAAAAGCCCTCACGCCTCATGGCTGGGTGCTTTGCTATAAAAGAGAAAGCCTGTGTCGCTTGGCATGGACAGAACAGGTGTACTCGCTGATATTTGCACGGACCCCATTCCTGCATTGCTACCTTTACACTCCTGAATAGATACGTTGGAGCAGGATTGGAACTTTGTGTGTACTATTTGGCATTTAAGGAGCAGCGGCAGCTCTAAGATATGTGGGACAGCCCAACGTCGAGCCGAAATACGCATCGAGACGGAGCAGAGGTGCAGCCCTGATCCCAGATGTCTGACAGGGTCGCTGACCCTGTCGAACCAGAAGGGGCCAGGCCCTCACTTGATGCTTGGCAAGGGAGCTGCCGCAGACCTTCAGGCAGATATAGTCAGATAGAATCAAGTGCAGATCACATCATCACTGTCCAGTCTTTTGCAAGACATCAGCAGCAGCCCAGTTTTACGGCAACATGGAACGCACCCAGCAACAGCGGCGGCTCAGACGAGCTCGAAGAGCCCTTTCTACCTCACGACACGGCGACGGATCCTGTGTTACGGCGTAAACTCAATACAGCGTTCACCCTATCCTGGATCGTGAACATAGCGCTGCTTGTTGCCAAAATCTGGGCCTACGTAATATCAGATTCCAAGGCTGTGTTAGCAAGCGCAGCAGACTCAGCAGTTGACCTGTTATCTCAGGTGGGCACCTCGTATGCTCGTCCTGTGCTTGGCTTCCAAAACAGACAGAAAACAAGGGCTGAACACCTCCCAACTCCTGCAGGTGGTCATTTCATATACAGACTGGCGTATGCATAAGCTTGATCCTCATTACCCTGTGGGGCAAGCCAGGCTGGAAGCAATCGGAGTGCTCATATGTAAGTGACTTATGGAGTTTAGGGTTTAGGGTTATCCAGCAGTGTATGTGGATCCAGTCTGCCAGTGAAAAGCGTGACTGGGGACATGAACAGTAGAGCTGTGCTTATCCTTTTTGAGCAGCATATGGTATACATCATTGTCCCGTGCACCGCCATCCACCTCGATCTGCCCAGTGGTATGTTATCATTCTACAGCCGGCCTGGCCTCTTGTCGACCGTGCACTCTACTTGTTGAGAGAGGCCACTGCACAGCCTTGTGAGCATGACCCCAACCAGTCTTTTGACGGGGTGAGGGTGAAAAAGGAGAGGGATAGAGGGACAGAGAGCTGCCATAGTTACGCAAGGCTGAGACAAGCAGGCCGTAGGTTGAACCTGACAGCTAACTCTACATTGCTAATCCTGAGAGCACTTCCAATAGTATCCGTTGGCATTACTCGTGAGCACTTAAATGCATTACTTGTGAGCAAGGGAGGAGCACAGACCGGGGTGGTTCTTAATTTTGATTAAAATTTCTCATTCTGGTAACTCTATCGATTAGTTTTGGTTCCTGCTGGCAGGTGCTTGTATAATGAGTGTGGCATCATTTGAAGTCATCCAAGAATCTGTTGAAGCCCTATACGGGGGTTTTGTGGAAGGTGAGTGGGTTCGGGGGGTTTAGGCCCTGGGGCATGTATTTGGGCTCTAGATCAAAGCCATTTGTGTTGAGGGCAAGGATGAACATATAGTAATAGGTCTGTTCCAGCAGATTGGCAGTCAAGAGGCTGCAGGGGTGGCAGAGGTTGATGAAATGCACTTGTATGGGAGGCTGGTGCCTTATATTTAGAGCTGTCTTTCACAAACAAGAGCTGCATATGTTATGAGAAAGAAGCTGTAAACATCATCAGAAACAAGATCTAGTGATGAGTTATGTTTAATGCCTGACAGCTCAGCCAACCTTAGCAAAAATTCATCATGAGAATCAAGATTTGGTTATCTTCCCTTGCTCGGGGACCTGAGAGGAGTATGCCCCCAGTCAAGGCTCCTGTGCTGTGCAAGTGCACATGAGCTGGTTTGTGACCCTATCGTGCTGCGCCGAGGCAAAGGTCTTGCTAAAGCCATATCTGCAGACCTGAGGTTCAGGAAGCACTGTCTTTAAATCACCAAGAGAAAAACAGCCTGGGCTGATGTCTTAAACTCTTCCCTTACACTCGTATTATTCCCCATTGCTGCCAGACTCAGCATGCCAATGCTGTACAAGCTGCTTGCAGGCTGTATGAACGGCATGCAATGAATGTGTTATGGCAGGTGGCTAATGGTTTGTCTTGTGCACAACTGGCAAAGATATTTTGTCAATAACCCGCTTCATACGTCAGTCAAATCCACACTAGGTGTCCTTGAGAGTGGAGAGGTCAGAGATACTTAGCACCACACAATACATGAGGACTTGCCTTTGCTCTTGTGCCGGTACCAGAGAAGGGCCGATCATATAAAACCCTACTGTCATCTCCACTTGCTGACGTTCGGTCCCGTTTTCTCATCTGCCCCCACCCCTTTCTCTGCAAACAGCAGAGAGGCTTCACCCCTTTTCTGCTGGTAAACCCTGTCGTTGTTAAAACCTACGATCTACCCAAACCCTACCATCTCACCTCGCTGACGTCCTGTCCTGTCGCCCCTGGCCCCTCCTTGCCTGCTGTAAACAGGAGAGAGGCCCGAATTGGTTCTCAGCCTCCCCCTATACATTGTCTTAGGTGCAGCCATAGGGCTTAAGCTGCTGTGTTACATCGTGTGCCAAGCCCTGTCCAGCCAGTCTGACTCCATGCTGGCTTTAGCAGAAGACCATCTGAATGACATCTTGAGCAATGCAGCAGCAGTAGTGGCAGCAGTAGCAGCGTGGATGGTGGTCAACGGCTGGTGGATTGACCCCACTGGGGCTGTGTTGATATCTTTGTATATTGTTTGGAGGTGGATAGACATTGCTAAGCAGCAGGTGCGGTGCGGGGTGGGTTTAGAGATGGGGGTTGGGGGTTTGGGGCTGCAGGGGTCGGGGGTTCGGGGGTTGGGCTTTGGAGGTGGATGGACATTGCTTAGCAGCAGGTGCGGGTTGGGGGTCCGGGGTTTGGCTTTGGGAGTGGGTTGGGAGGTGGCGGTTTTGGAGTTGGGTTGGGATTGGGCTTTGAGGTTGGGGATGAGGGAGTAGGGTTCGCGGGTTAGGGAGGGGGGGCTAGCTGGTGTCGGGTGACATGGTAAAGGGGGTTCAAAGTGGGTGTAACAGGTTTGTTAGTTTCTATAATTCATAAATTGAAATTGGATTGATATTGCTGTGGCAGATGGTGTGAGTTTGGGTGGCTCTGGCTGGTAGCGTAACATGCACTTTAATTGCTCTTAGAACAGATCTGCATGAGCAGGAAGACTGGGACAGGAAGCGACAGCAAAGTCAGGGGGGGGGGGGCGATAGCTCTGGTTGTTGAACATCAAATGCTGTTTTATTAGGGTTTAGGGTAGTTACACTAGGGCTTAGGGTTTAACACTAAGCACAGTTTAACGCTAAACCCTAAGCACACTGTTACGTATTCTTATTACTCGCATTATTTATATAAGCTCAGGACTGAAGCTTTAGGGTTTAAGGGCCCTAAGCCCAAAGCACAAATACAAAGGTTGCTGACTACAGCTCCTAGTACAATCTCAAATCTGAGATGCAAGCAGGTGGCTAGACTACACACTGTGTTCACTCATTGCACTGAGACAGCTGCTGCTGCTAAAACCTGTGCCCTGCTGCCCCTGTGTGCTGCTGTGCTTACAGGTTGGTAAGATTGTTGGTCGTAGTGCTCCTGAGGAGTTCATATCCCAGCTCACTGATCTGGCTAATACACATCATAAGGACATGTTCCTGGATGTGATGAGGGCGTACCACTTTGGAGCAAGGTGGGTTGTCTGGTTGAGGATTGATGTTGTACAGATGATATGGGTCCTCATGTTTAAACCCCAATGTTGGGAGGGAGCCCTAAAGGGGGAGGGGAGAAGAGCCTGGAGGGGGGGATTTGCTTAGAGAGGGGCAAAAGCCGGACAGGATTGGGAAATGGTGAAATTGGGGGAGCCCTAGCGGAGTAACAGGGTGGGGGGCGGGGGCTGGGGTTGGGGGGGGGGGGCTAAAGCGCGGCAGGAGGAGGGGGGCCGTGAGAACACCAGGGAGGATTGCGAGGGGGAGTTGGGGCCAGGCAGGAGGAAAAATGGGCGAAAAAGAGGGAACCGTGGTGTTTGGCTGGCGGGTAGTATGACAGAATTGAGGTGGGGCAGGGGTCGCCTTGGGGGAGTGAAGGGTTTGAATAATAATACAGTGAATTGCGGTCGATGGTGAAGTTTACAAGTGTCCTAAGTGTTACTTATGTCATAGTGCTTTTATCATTAGCGGTGCAGATTGTTGCTCTGCCAGTGTATGGAGCTACTATCGCCGCCATTGCCTCCTTTTCTGCTGCTGTCGACGTTTTCAGGGTCTGAAGGCTTGTGGGGCTTGTGGGGGTTCAGTCCCTTCTGGCGGTGACCCCCACTGCTTTGCTGCTTGCGCTGTCCCACTTGTTGCTACTGCATTTTGCCATGAATATCCTACCAAATGGCTGCTGCTGGTTTTGGCTTTTTGTACTGACCGTCACGCCTGCTGCTGGCAAAGGAATCACTTGGCAACTGCTGCTGCTGCTACTATTCGCTGCAACCCCATGCACTGCCTTTCCCCACCCATGATATGGCTGGTAATAGTTCCATGTTAAGCTGCTGGAGCCGAGACTTGAGGGCCGATGCTACGTTCGCGTGCCAGTGCATAAGACCCTACTGTTGCAGACCGAAGCTCTTCAATCAGTGCTCCTGCCATCTCCTCTTCCTGTGGCACTAGGATTGTGCCCTCTTCCTATGACGCTAGGCTTGGGTTAGGGTACAGGAACAAATCTGCTGCATTCTCTTGTCGTCCTGTTGTTGCATCACGATCAAGGTATAAATATATACTTCTCCATGGTGAGCTGTTTTGAACCCAACGCCTGCTGTTGCTCTTGACTCGTCGCAGCTCCTGTTGGCAGAATTTAAATTTCAGCAATCCTGAACCCTGACCCTGACACTCTAAATGGCCGGTGCCTCAGTGCAGTCATTAATCCCCACTGCTATTACTAGTTTTGTTCCTTGCTTTCTCTCTCTCTCTCTCTCTCTCTCTCTGGCTTTTCTGCTTGTTGCTGCTGTAAGTCCTGCTGCTGCTTATCTCTACTTGCTACTGTTGCTCATGTCTGATGCCAGCTGCACTGTTAGTGCTCCTTGGTCCCTTTATTTGCTGCTGGCATGCACGCTGCTGCTGTTGCTGCGGTGCCTTGCTGTAGTCTGCTGCTGTTGCCCCATATCACCTTCTGCCCCATCCTATCAGCTGCCCAGCTAATCATAGCTGCTGCTGCTTTTGCTGCTGTCCTCTTCCTCCTCCCAGGTATATAGTTGAGATGGAGGTGGTGATGCCCCCTGACATGACGGTACGACAATCTCATGACATCAGCTTGGCACTACAACATAAGGTGCGGGGGGATGGTGGGGGAAGGAGTTTGGGTGGAGCGTATGTCAAGGATGCGGCATATGTCTGCAGTAGACAAATATGTTATTGGTCGGTTGGTGAGAGGCTAAGGCGGCCGTCCTGCGTAGAAGTATTGGACTCTGAAGCATTATTCCCATTTATATCCTTCGTCTGAGATGATGCGATGCTGTTGAAGGCTGGGGTTTACAGCCATTGACACTTTGAATAAAATCTGTTGTGCTGCCCAGCAGCAGCTGCGGGGACCTTTGTACAATGTGATTTGGCGTGCTGGTAGGGGGAGGGGGGAGGCTTAAAGTTATGCTGCATGGTGAGGCTTCCTTACCAACCAGGAAAACTGCACATGTTACCTGTGTGCTGGACTGGATAGCCTGTAAGACACTATTTTTAGGGGTGCCTTGTGGCCCTGCGCCCCGTGCGGCATCTATCACAGCATTCCAGGTCTTGCCCAAGTTGGGGGAATACAGACCACCATCTCTGCTTGCATGCTACACCCCCTCCTTTCCATGCTACACCCCAGCTCCTCTTTCAACCCCTATCCCACACTATCACATGAATTCCTAGCCCCACCTGATCATTCTCCCTTGTCATCTCAGCTGCGTTTATGTCTGCCTGCGCTTAGGGTTTAGGGTTTAGGGCCCGCGCTTAGGGTTTAGGGCTTAGCTACTGAGAGGGGGGAGGCTGCTTTACCACATGTAACCGCAGATATTGTTTATCGAGTACGGGCTGGATGATTACTCTCTCACACAATCAAACCTTGCTGCCATCTTTCAGGTAGAAGCCTTGTCCGAGGTGGAGCGTGCTTTTGTCCATGTGGACTACCAGCAGCGGCTAGACCCTGAACATAAAGTGGAGAGGGCCTTGTTGCGGCATGCGGACAGTCAGGGTTTAGGGACGCTAGAATCCCAGGGGAGTGGCAGGTCAGGCAGTGGTAGGGTTTTGTCACCACAAACCTCAGGGGGTGGGATTAATTGCGCTGCTAGTGCTGCTGCTGGTGCTGGTGCTGCGGGTAGTGACCCTGGTGGCAGTAGTAGGCATTCGTCGAGTAGTGGGGGAAAGAGGGAAGGGGCTCCGGGGGAGAAGGGGGCCGCGCAGGCAGAGGTGGTTTGATGGGTGGTGACATGCTGGTGTATGATGGCTATTTATGTGGGCTTGGGATGCAGAGTATGTAATCCCCCTACGACATCTCTGCTGCAGACCTGAAAGCTGCTGAGACTGTCGCCTGGCAGAAATAATGTGGGAGGTACGTACTGAGCCAGTGAGCCATTCTAGAGATATCGCTGCTAAAGGGAGGGAGCTTGGGCCGGGAACGGTATAGCTTACTTAGGCTAACTACATTGTTATGTGGTCAGGTCAGAAAGGGCTCTATGAACTGCTTATGAGAGATTATAATCCAGGTGGTGATAGCTTAGTGGTGTTTGAGACATAATCTTTTTCGGGTGAAGTTGTCAGGCCACCACCAGGACAGTGGTATCACCGGGGACAGCTCAGCCTGGTGTGTTGTACAGAGGGTATGTAGTGATATCTGCAGCTCCGCATTGCCAGCTTCATATTTTTTTTGTGAGGTGGGCAATGCCTGCTGGGCCCAAAAGCAGGGGCTTCAATCCACACGACCCCGCTGTACACTTATACCTAGCGCATGGAGTGTGTGGACAACAATAATACGGTCAATATGTACACTGCTGGCAGCATAAGAAGCACTCAGTTGTTATATAAGTTTATTAGGCTGCAGCCCAGCTTGGATTAGAGTTCTTGTCAGGTCTCTGTGTACATATGGGTCGATCATGTACCGACCACTGAGGTGTGGCTGCTCATACACAGTCCACTGGTTTGCTGTGGCAGCATGTTGAGGCACGTACCAGTTGTGGTGAAGGACTTAGGTGATTGTCGAGGGTGCAAGTAGTTGGGACCTCATCACTGCCTTGCCGCTGAGCACACTTTGTGAAGAGTCTTGGTTTTGGTGCGTTGCCTGAGGCAACTGCTGACAACAAAATAATGTTTAAATGTCCGCCACTGGGGCTTCATTATTGTGCTAAGCTGTGAGTGGGGAAACATATAGCTTCGTTGTTATGCATTGGGTGTGTTAATTGGTAATTGGTTGTTATGCATTGGGTGTGTTATGATACAAGGGTTAAGCCACTTCCAATGTCAATTATTGTCCCACAGCTGAAAGGAGTAGTACCTAGCTAGGCCAAGACTCGCCAGACAGGTCATTATGTGCTTGCTGCTGGTGACAAGCCTTTATCACGCATACTCGAGTGGCAGGATTGCACTATTGTTTTGATAACCTGCTGTGGGAATTTTGTGGGTAAGGGTTTCAACAACAACCCTCGGCACAAACACAGCACCCCCACCACGATTTGGCCTTTTCACAAGGGAGTAAAGTGCATGCGTTGTGTGCTGCTGCTGGTGGTGGTGGTGGTGCTCATGGCTCAGGCTGATTTATTGCCAGCTGCTTGTTGATACTACCACACGGTTGCTGAATTGGAAGCTCTGCATCCCCGGGGCTGCTGCACCAAGGCCGTTTCTGCAATCTGCACCGCAGCTAGGCGGCAAGCCCCATGGTTGATATGGACTATATGCTGCATGCCAGTCGGGTGGTCCCATGATGAGTGGTTGCTGGAGGTGGAATTACTGCTGTTACCCATCATGTCTTGCTGGCTCCATGATGGGTTTATAACAAAATGGGAGGTCCTGGATAACGGGGGAGTCTTGCTTGGCACAGGGCCATGCAGATTGGTCATCAAGGATGCACTTTAGTGATGTTGTGCCATCACATGGCCTTCAGGCTGAAGGGTCGGGGAATACTGTGCGTCTGAGGAGAAGGGGAATGTTCGCGTGATGCCATGCGCACCACCGAGAACAGCTGAGTCATGAAGCTGTAGGATGCGCTGCTTGGCCCGGCAAAAGCCATCCATTGCTTCGAAGCGAACACTGGACCTGTCGGCTTGTTTGGTGTCCATTGACTGGTACTGAAGACGCAACATATGATTTCAAATTAACGTATCTACCACACTAGAGCCCAGTGGTACAAGCGCAAAGCAGGCTCTTCACTACCATGCATGATATCAGATGTGTATAATAGAGGCACAAGGATGGTAGAATGCAAGAGGAGTGTGACGGGTGTCCTGATCAACCTGTCATGGTCCTGTAAGTGAAACATGTTGGCAGTTTCAGTATGCACTGTCGTAACCTCGTTGAAGTACAGGTGCCGAAATGGTGCCGACTTGGTAACCGTCTAGCAATTCTCCAATCTTGACGCCACAGCCGTTGCTACAAGTAGACAGCACCTTGTACGACGTCTTGCATAGGGCCAGCATCTCCTGCTACCGCACAACGTTTGCTTTCTGAAGCCAAAGCAAACGATCAGGAAGATGTAAGCCTGAGGCGCTGAACGAATGCGGCTCGTGGCATCCGAAGCACCCGAAATCCAAGGTGTATTTCCACCAATTGCAGGCAAACGTCGACCTGTAGCAACCGCCTGGAGTTCAGAAGATGCCAGAGACGGTTCTCCGCGCAACATCTTGCAAACCCGATCTGTGCGGTTGGGGCGGCATGATGCTGGAACTTTCGACAAGGTAATGTAGGTCCTGTACTAAAAGGAAAGGAAGCACTCCCCTGGCGACGCTTGGTGAGCGTCTGCTGAGTTGCACGTTCTTCTGCAGAACGCACTCCCGAAGGTTGGGTACAGGCACTCAAAGCAGAGGGAAGTGCTCGCGGCAGGGGTGGTGCTCGCGGTAGAATCAGGTCCAACGGCTCATGGTGCCGATGCTGGTAAGCACATGCGCTGCAAGCCCTGCAACGCCCTTGTTCCTCATCTTCCGAGGTTGGTCATGGGCTACTAGCCCCTGTAGTGAGCATGAACGATTCTGTCTCCTTCCTGCAATGCATGAGACTGTCTTGCAGTACGTAGTGAAGCATGCTTGGGCTGCGGTTTTACCACTCCTCATGTTATATGAAGGCTGCAAGCTCTGTTCATGTGTACCTGTCACTCACTGAAGCCGTTGCCACCCTTGGGCTTACCTTGGGCCTGGGTAGAACCTTAAACCCTGCTTGTCACTGCTGCTATCTCCAGGTCTTCAGGGTGCCCTAGATCTAGCTGAGCCTGTGACGGCCAGGTTCCCAGATGTGTCGTACGCTGGTCGTTACCAGCCGGCGCCTGCTGCTGCAATTGCGGTGCGCATGGAACCAGTGCCAGGAATGGTTGCTCTGTAGCAAGCATAGGTTTACAACGCTCAAAGTGCGTGCCTACATTGGCACGGCTTCACCACAAGCACACATCATCCCAGACTACCTCAAGCATCAAGGACTCTGGCTTGTAGCTTGTTTGGGTGCATGCACTGGGCTCTCCCCCCTCCAAAAGAGACAGAGGCCGAGATGCCATGCAATAGGATCTCAACACCAACAAAGGCAAGGCTGTAGCCCACGCTACATGCCAAACAATTCAGGTCACTACAGCCTGGGCCCAGCACAACAGGACAAAAAGAACCTGCAGGAGGGACCAGTGCACATGCTAAACCCTAGAATCACACCACTATGGAGCATGGGGGGGATAAAGACCAACCAAGGCTGCATGGAAAAACTGCATAATCATGGGGACATGGAACAAAGGAGTATATTAACAGGCTCACTACAGCTCTGGGTTCCTTGATTGCTGTGAGCTGGGAATTGAGGCTTGAAACTGAGGCTTGGTATGCAAGCACTCTCCAAACACAGAGAGCAATGCAGATCCCACATAGGCTGATATGACAACGCCTACAATGTATCCTTGTGATGGGAGGGGAAGTGCAGTGTGCGAGAAATGAACAGAAAACTGACGGTAGACATAGTCTGCGATCCTTCTCCGGTTTTGTTCATGCTCGTTGCCCGCTGCAATCCCGGGAGCTGAGTCTATTCTTATAGAGGTAGAAGCCCTCGAAGTCCTATTAATGCTGCTGCTGTTACTGCTGCTCATTCTCCCCAGGTACCTAGCTGGTGCTCCCGTCACAATTGCCATGCGGTATGGTCGTAAGAATGGTGCTGGTCCCAGTGATGCATGTGCCTGGTGAGAGGAAGAGAGGGGTTTGGGGTTATGTGTTGCGCACGGAGGGTTAGATGGGGTTTAGCGGGACCTTAGGGTTTGAGGGGTCTGGCGGGCGCTGAGGAGGTGTTTTGGATTGGAATAACTAGAGGGCATGGGTTGAATAGCTTTGGGCCTCTGGCAATGGATTGGCTCAGGGCAAGCATAAGTGTTGGGGGCTGGCAAAGTGGTGTTGAAAGTCTTTAAGTCTGCTTTTTGCTGCGGTTGCTGGTGCCATGCCAGGGACGATAACAAGATGTTGCAGCAATGGAGTGGCTATGTGCCTCTGTCGTGCAACCATACCTGTCTGGTCCAAGGACGCTTTGCACCCTGAAACCTAAGCCTATGCAACGTTAAACCCCTAAACCCTTGTGATATGCTGTGTTCTGCAGCTGGTGCTGGTCCCTCCCCGGATGCTTCGCCCCACCCTTGGGTCACTCCTTGTGTTCTACCGCATGGGTCTCAATGATCACGACATTGTGGCGCTGTCAGGGGCGCACACACTAGGGAGGGCACGACGTGGGAGGTCCGGCTTTGGTGAGTCACTACCCCAAGGGGGGCATAATTTGTAGGGTACAATGGGCATAGAGGGCGGTGAGGTGGAAGCCTGGCTAGAATTGATGATTACTGCCGTAGCTGCTGCTTATTTTTTCTGCTTACTACTCATTGTGTTCTCCTTGTACATGGGAGACTGGGGTAAACGGTACAACAAGCTTACAACAGAGTGTATTTGTGGCCCACCTCTTATATCAAAGGCAGTTGCAGCAGGTTCACAAAGTTTCCACCTGGTATTTGCAGTCGGCCCTCGGTTGCCTTTGGATGTGTTTAACCAAACGGCAATGCAGCAATGCTTGCAAAGTGTCATTGATATTCCATCAGGGCTTTTTGGTGCAGCGGTTGCTGGTGCCATGCCAGGGTTTTGCAAGATGGTGTTTTGCAGCCATGAAATATCTATGTCGTGCCTTTATCGAACATCCATCACTGTCTCGGTCAAAGGACCCCTTGCATCGTGAAACTCAAGCCCATGTAACTTTTAACCCCAAGTCCCTTGTGATATGCTGTCTTCTGCAGCTGGTGCTGCTCCCTTCCCCGATGCTTCACCCCGTCCCTGGGTCCCACCTTGTGTTCTGCTGCAAGGGCCTCAAAGGCCTGGAATCTGTGGCACTTTCAGGGGCCCAGCTGCGGGGAGGGGCGGCACGACCTGAAAGGTCAGGCTTTGGGGAGTCACTACCCAGGGCGCGGGGGGGGGGGGGGGTGTCGGGTATAGTGGGCACAGAGGTCCCTGAGCTGGAAAGATGGCTGGGATGATGACTTGCCATAGCTGCTGCTTTGATTGTATGGCTTACTAGTCTGCTGTGTTCTTCTTGTACGTGCCATAATGTTGAGGTCTTCTGTCGTGAGGTGAGAATAAGGGATGAAGCACCTTTATAGGACTCGGTGCTCTGCAAAAGAGTCCAGTTTCCAAGGTCCATATCTGCTCATTATACCGTGCTGTCACACTTGGGTCTCATGCCACCGTTGTTGTGGGGTCTTTAATGGCCCATTTGGTCAGACCTGAGCACGCTGGTGAAGTAGTGAGGGCTTGCAGTGGCTCTGCTGCTGTCAGTGGAGAAGAGAAGCAGGGGTGGGAGGCGCCCGTGATGAGGAGCCATTGCATTCCAAGAACCATATGTGCCAGAGAAGCAGATGGTTACGTGGTTTTTAACGGTGCTAATAGCTCCGTATTGACTGCTAAATGACATATCACACTCCCATTCATGGCCAGGTCCAAGGCATGTAACTTGTAAACCGAGTCTCCATTGTACATGCAGCAATATATCCGTGTGACTGAACAGGGAAAGATATTTGACCAGGGACGGTTTGCTGAAAATACATCCCTTGACATTATCTTTTGACTGGGTCTAAGCACATGTGGTGTGGTTCTCAGGCTGTCTGGACATGCATTCGTGAGCAACCAGCCGGAGGCTTAATGTACACACTGATTATTAGAGTTATTAGGCTGAGGGATCTGGACCTCAACTTGGTGAGTTGTTTGGTCCTTCTCGCGCTGATTACGTGAACTGTTGACGTAGAAGCTACAACTGTGAAGAAGAAGGAAGAGCTAAAGATGCTTTAGCATTTTCCCCTTTTTCCACGGTGTGCTGTCCTTCACTTACTGTCACTGGATTATCAGCATTGATGCTGCTCTCTGTACGGCCAGGAGGGAGGCATAGAGGTAGCAGAGATAAGGATAGATAAGGGAGGGCCGAAACGACCGGACCGCAAATGCGGTATGTTTTGGGGATGAGGTATGGTTGCAGAGAGGTGCAGAGTCACACTCCTGTGTGAGTAGACCAGCGGTGCCAATACTTGCTACTGTATACCCGGTGTGTGGTACTAGATAGATCGTGGCATGCTGTTGGGCTGAGGGTTGGTTTATGCTATCAGCGGTCGAAACGTCCCATGTTCCTGCAGTATACCGCTTCATAAATTGAATAAACTGATTTGTCCTTGTTCTACAAAGGGCCACTGGGGTGCATTTGGACAACACGACCATGCCGTGTTTGCTGCTGACGAGTCTTGCAGCGGTGTTAGTGTGTGATTTGAAGCATTGTTACAGGCTGTCTGCTTCAGGTGCTTTGCGTTCATGGAGCGAGTCACTCGCTGGATGAGGCTTGGCACTTGAGGGCTTGGCACTTGGCACCTGCAGAAGTCTCCTGGCTGGGACATGTTCATTTAGGGGGGAGGAGGGCAGAAAGGGGAAAGTTTAGGCTAATGGGAAAAATAGAGGAGGGGAGGGGCTGTGGCGGGGACTCGGATATGAGCCCGCACATGAGAAGGGAATGATAAGAGCGGGATACAAGAATGGGGGCTGTGGGGAAATGAAGAGCAAGTGGCTGAGAGGAGGGGGAGATGAGCAACAGGTAAAGGGAGAGGAGGGAGGGGGGGGGGAAGAAGGGGCCCGGGGGAGGAGAAGCCAGGGAAGGGTAGGGGAAGAAGGGAGGCGGAGGTGATCTGGAACCAAGGTGGATGGAGAATCGGCGGGGCAGACCCCACATGCCGCCAGGGGAGCCTGCCCTTCATCATTCAGACAATAGTGGAAGCGGGGGGGGGGGGGGGACTGCGGGCAGGGCTAGTGGCGGATGTGGCATCATAGAGGAGGAGGGGAGGCCTTTAAACATGATGATGGGGCGGATGGGGGGAGGGAATGGGGGACTGAAAGAAGAGGATATGTGGGGTTCATGGGCAACGGATGACGGACAGCAAGGAAGTTGGGGAAGGCATACCCGTTTGATGGCCAGGGATATGGGCTATGTGATAGAGAAACACAATAGGGGCTGGTTAATGAATGATGCAGGGGTGCTTGAGGTAGGCATGGAGGCGGAGTACACCTTCACTAATGCTGCAGGTTGTTGTGCTGCAGAAGCATGTTGCAGCAATTCAGCGACTCTACTGTCTTGGACTTTTGCAAGCAGTACTAGAATCCTTGATGTATCAAATGGCATGCTGCCTGGCCTCGTCTAGATTCGATCAAACCATCAGGGACTGCAAGAATGCCTGCACTAGTTAGGGGGACCCTCATGGATCAATGTGACCTTTTTCTCTACCATCTCCGCATGGGGTGGTTGCGGTGGGTTCACATTTCCATTTGCTCACCCAGGGAAACCGGTTTTTGCTTAATAAACAATGGTTTGCAACAGCCCTGTGCGGGCTTTCAGACAATGGCGATAGAGGCTCGTGCCATGGCTGGGTAGTTGCGCTAGGAAATTCAGCGGAGGAGATGAGGTGCACATCTAGTTATCAGGACCGGTCTTGACCAGAGAGACAGGGGGTTTAGTCGCTCTTACAATTGCAACTTTCATGACCGTGGGGGCTCTGGTGGGCGAGGGGGAGTGTCATGGTACTGATGAGCGCTGGGAAGGGCGGCACGCTCATGTGGCGCTGCTAGTCATGGTGGTGGCCAGGGCTCTCCTTATCGTGACCCATTATGGCTGTGACTACAATCTCTGACGATAGCCGGGCTATCATGATGATTGCTACAGCCATGCTGAGCAGGATGGGTGTGGTCACGGCTACAGACAGGGCGGCATGCATTAGGGTGAAGGCGGCGGCTGGTGGCTGGTGTGGTAACTAGTTGAGGTGGGTGGGGCTCGTGAGGATTTGCAAATGTGCCCTGATGGCAGCGCTCTTGGCAAAGGTGGTGGCAGAGACCAGGAGTTCGAAAGGCCTAGTGCTCATGCCGACTCCTGGGCATGCCCATTTAGGCAGTAGTTTGCTGCACTGTTGCTCAGTCTATACCATGTGCCTCTTCTTGAAGAATGCCTACCAAGGGTGGCAGCAGGGCATCTTGTCTCTTTGTCGCATCACTTGGGAGGGGAAGTCAGGTTAGGCAGAGGTCGTGGCAGCGACCAGGGGTCTAAAAGCGAAGGCTTCCGCATGGTCTGTCACGGTTAGGCATGCTTGAAAGTAGTCCGCTGCACGGCTTTTGCTCAGTCTGCACCATGTGCCTCTCTTCAGTCAATCCCTATCACGGGTCTCAGCAAGAGGGCACATGTGGTGGCACTAACAAGAGGCGATGAACATCCGCGGCGTGATGTTTTGGTCCATGTTGGGGCCTAAGGTGGATGAGCTGGCTGGTGGGTCCATTCTGGTGCTAGGTTGCTTTAATTGCTGCCCTAGCAGCTAAACTAGGTAATAGTAAGGGTAAGAGGCCAAAGGTATGGTTCCTAAAACTGACTCTCATTGACCAGCATAGGTGCTGCGCAGCTCTCATGCTTTCTTTGTAAGAATAGGAGGAGGAATGAAGCATTTCAGATCTAGATAGCAGAGGTAAGGACAAACCCCAAGAGCCGAGTCTCATGGAGTGTAGACCACTAGTGGCAGGTTCTGAAGATTGGTGGCAAGCAAAGGAGGGTTATCAACCATCCTTCACTTAATGATGGCACCTTCATTTGCTCAGCAACGGTGGTGCCTGTGCTAAGTGAGTGAGGGGCGCCGCACCCTTCTTGGTTGTAATTGCAGTTGCCAATGTTGGTGGTAGTGGAGGGGGCAGTTTAAGGGCGGCCAGCGATATTATTGGTGATATTATTGTAGTAGATACACAGACATTCTTGCCCTTGGGATGGCAGGAGCAGTTGTGCTGATCAGGGAGTATTGCTGCACTGCTACCTCCAGCGGATTATCCCACTACATTTACGCCAAATGGGAATACTCGCTTTATTCCGTATACGCTAGAGTGCGATAGCTTTTGCGCAACAGTTAAGGCCTAAAGCTTGTTTTGCAAAGTTCCAACCATCATTTTGATATAGAATTGATAGCCTCCAATCAAAACTGGGTAGAATCCTAATCCCTGCTTTGCCACTGCTGCTATCCCCAGGCGGGTGCGCTAGATCTAGGTGAGCCTGTGAAGGCCAAGTTCCGAGATGTGTTGTACGCTGGTCGTTACCAGTCGGCGCCTGCTGTTGCAATCGAGGTACGAAAGGAACCAGTTCCAGGAACTGTTGCAATTCGAGTTCGATGACTTTGAGCTGAGAATGAGGCTATGGTTGGGGACTCTCCCACCACAGAGAACAATGCGGATACCACATAGGCTGCTACAACGCCTGAAACATATTCTTATGATGGGATGGGGAGTGCAGTGTGCGAGATACAAACTGAACATTGATGGTAGGTATCATCGCCGGTCCACCTCCGTTTTTGTTTCTCGTCATGCACAGCTCCGATACACACCCCTGTACCCCCGTTCTGATGTCAGCTCGGCTGCAAATGCATTTCAAGCAGTAGTTGCTCAAGAGTTGCTGCTCCAACACAGGAGCTGAGACTAATAATATGTTAAAAGATAAGCACAAACCTTGATGATCATATCAGTGCTGCTGCTGTTCCTGCTGCCCCTAGCAGCAGCCTGAACCCTAAACCCTAAGCCCTAACTAGTGCGCTGCTGCTTTCAACCCCCCAGGTGGCTGGTGGTCCCGTCATTCCCATGCGTTATGGTCGTAAGGATGGTTTGGGGCCTGATGCATATGCACCTGAGGGCGAACCTGCCTGGTGAGGGGGGGCCGGGGTTTAGGGTTATGGTTTACGTGAGGAGGGTTAGGTGCGGTTTGGTGCCACCTCTGCGCTTGGGTTCATTGCGGATAATCTGAGATGAGGAAGTGTTTTTGAGTAGGAATAGATAGAGGGTGGGGTGAGGAAGGCCATGGTTGGAATAGTTTTGAGCCTCTGGCAATGCCGATTGGGTTGGGGCGATCATAGGTCTTGGGAGCCAGGTTTGATCAGCCATTGTCACTGATGTAGGAAGACTGGGGTAAATGGAACAACAAGCTTAGAACAGAGTGTGTTTGTGGCTCACCTCTAATATCAAAGGCAGTTGCAGCAGGTTCACAAAGTTTCCACCTGGTATTTCCAGTCGGCCCTCGGTTGCCTTTGGATGTGTTCAACCAAACGACAATGCAGCAATGCTTTCAAAGTGTTATTGATATTCCATCAGAGCGTTTTGGTGCAGTTGCTGGTGCCTTGCCAGGGTTTCTGCAATAGGCTGTTTGCAGCCATGAAATAGCTATGGCGTGCCTCTGTCGAACATCCATCACTGTCTCATCAAAGGACCCCTTGCACCGTAAACCTAAACCCATGCAACCCTCAACCCGAAAATCCTTTTAATATGCTGTCTTCTGCAGCTGGTGCTGCTCCCTTCCTCGATGCTTCACCCCGTCCCTGGGTCCCACCTTGTGTTCTGCTGCAAGGGCCTCAAGGGCCAGGAATCTGTGGCACTTTCAGGGGCCCACACACTGCGGGGAGGGGCGGCACGACCTGAAAGGTCAGGCTTTGGGGAGTCACTACCCAGGGCGGCGGGGGGGGGGGCTTGTCGGGTATAGTGGGCACAGAGGTCCCTGAGCTGGAAGGATGGCTGGGATGATGACTTGCCATAGCTGCTGCTTTGATTGTATGGCTTACTAGTCTGCTGTGTTCTTCTTGTACATGCCAACATAATGTTGAGGTCTTCTGTCATGAGGTGAGAATAAGAGAGGAAGCACCTTTGAAGGAGTCGGAGCTCTGCAAAAGAGTCCAGTATCCAGGGTCCAGATCTGCTCATTACACCGTGCTGGGTTTCATGTCACCGTTGGTGTGGTGTCTTTAATGGGCCATTTGGTAACCCTGGTACTTGCATCGCGCTGGTGAAGTAGTGAGGGCTTGCAGTGGCTCTGCTGCTGTCAGTGGAGAAGAGAAGCAGGGGTGTGAGGCGCCCGTGATGAGGAGCCATTGCATTCCAAGAACCATATGTGCCAGAGAAGCAGATGGTTACGTGGCTCTTAACGGTGCTAATAGCTCCGTATTGACTGCTAAATGACATATCACACTCCCATTCATAGCCAGGTCCAAGGCATGTAACTTGTAAACCGAGTCTCCATTGTACATGCAGCAACTTATCCGTGTGACTGAACAGGGAAAGATAATTGACCAGGGACGGTTTGCTGAAAATACATCCCTTGACATTATCTTTTGACTGGGTCTGAGCACATGTGGTGTGGTTCTCAGGCTGTCTGGACATGCATTCGTGAGCAACCAGCCGGAGGCTTAATGTACACACTGATTATTAGAGTTATTAGGCTGAGGGATCTGGACCTCAACTTGGTGAGATGTTTGGTCCTTCTTGCGCTGATTACGTGAACTGTTGACGTAGAAGCTACAACTGTGAAGAAGAAGGAAGAGCTAAAGATGCTTTAGCATTTTCCCCTTTTTCCACGGTGTGCTGTCCTTCACTTACTGTCACTGGATTATGAGCATTGATGCTGCTCTCTGTACGGCCAGGAGGGAAGCATAGAGGTAGTAGAGATAAGGATAGATAAGGGAGGGCCGAAACGACCGGACCGCAAATGCGGTATGTTTTGGGGATGAGGTATGGTTGCAGAGAGGTGCAGAGTCACACTCCTGTGTGAGTAGACCAGCGGTGCCAATACTTGCTACTGTATACCCGGTGTGTGGTACTAGATAGATATCGTGGCATGCTGTTGGGCTGAGGGTTGGTTTATGCTATCAGCGGTCGAAACGTCCCATGTTCCTGCAGTATACCGCTTCATAAATTGAATAAACTGATTTGTCCTTGTTCTACAAAGGGCCACTGGGGTGCATTTGGACAACACGACCATGCCGTGTTTGCTGCTGACGAGTCTTGCAGCGGTGTTAGTGTGATTTGAAGCATTGTTACAGGCTGTCTGCTTCAGGTGCTTTGCGTTCATGGAGCGAGTCACTCGCTGGATGAGGCTTGGCACCTGCAGAAGTCTCCTGGCTGGGACATGTTCATTTAGGGGGGAGGAGGGCAGAAAGGGGAAAGTTTAGGCTAATGGGAAAAATAGAGGAGGGGAGGGGCTGTGGCGGGGACTCGGATATGAGCCCGCACATGAGAAGGGAATGATAAGAGCGGGATACAAGAATGGGGGCTGTGGGGAAATGAAGGGCAAGTGGCTGAGAGGAGGGGGAGATGAGCAACAGGTAAAGGGAGAGGAGGGAGGGGGGGGGGTAAGGGAGAAGGGGCCCGGGGGAGGAGAAGGAAGGGTAGGGGAAGAAGGGAGGCGGAGGTGATCTAGAACCAAGGTGGATGGAGAATCGGCGGGGCAGACCCCACATGCCGCCAGGGGAGCCTGCCCTTCATCATTCAGACAATAGTGGAAGCGGGGGGGGGGGGACTGCGGGCAGGGCTAGTGGCGGATGTGGCATCATAGAGGAGGAGGGGAGGCCTTTAAACATGATGATGGGGCGGATGGGGGGAGGGAATGGGGGACTGAAAGAAGAGGATATGTGGGGTTCATGGGCAACGGATGACGGACAGCAAGGAAGTTGGGGAAGGCATACCCGTTTGATGGCCAGGGATACGGGCTATGTGATAGAGAAACACAATAGGGGCTGGTTAATGAATGATGCAGGGGTGCTTGAGGTAGGCATGGAGGCGGAGTACACCTTCACTAATGCTGCAGGTTGTTGTGCTGCAGAAGCATGTTGCAGCAATTCAGCGACTCTACTGTCTTGGACTTTTGCAAGCAGTACTAGAATCCTTGATGTATCAAATGGCATGCTGCCTGGCCTCGTCTAGATTCGATCAAACCATCAGGGACTGCAAGAATGCCTGCACTAGTTAGGGGGACCCTCATGGATCAATGTGACCTTTTTCTCTACCATCTCCGCATGGGGTGGTTGCGGTGGGTTCACATTTCCATTTGCTCACCCAGGGAAACCGGTTTTTGCTTAATAAACAATGGTTTGCAACAGCCCTGTGCGGGCTTTCAGACAATGGCGATAGAGGCTCGTGCCATGGCTGGGTAGTTGCGTTAGGAAATTCAGCGGAGGAGATGAGGTGCACATCTAGTTATCAGGACCGGTCTTGACCAGAGAGACAGGGGGTTTATTAGTCGCTCTTACAATTGCAACTTTCATGACCGTGGGGGCTCTGGTGGGCGAGGGGGAGTGTCATGGTAGTGATGAGCGCTTGGAAGGGCGTCACGCTCATGTGGCGCTGCTAGTCATGGTGGTGGCCAGGGCTCTCCTTATCGTGACCCATTATGGCTGTGACTACAATCTCTGACGATAGCCGGGCTATCCTGATGATTGCTACAGCCATGCTGAGCAGGATGGGTTTGGTCACGGCTACAGACAGGGCGGCGTGCATTAGGGTGAAGGCGGCGGCTGGTGGTTGGTGTGGTAACTAGTTGAGGTGGGTGGGGCTCGTGAGGATTTGCAAATGTGCCCTGATGGCAGCGCTCTTGGCAAAGGTGGTGGCAGAGACCAGGAGTTCGAAAGGCCTAGTGCTCATGCCGACTCCTGGGCATGCCCATTTAGGCAGTAGTTTGCTGCACTGTTGCTCAGTCTATACCATGTGCCTCTTCTTGAAGAATGCCTACCAAGGGTGGCAGCAGGGCATCTTGTCTCTTTGTCGCATCACTTGGGAGGGGAAGTCAGGTTAGGCAGAGGTCGTGGCAGCGACCAGGGGTCTAAAAGCGAAGGCTTCCGCATGGTCTGTCACGCTTAGGCATGCTTGGAAAGTAGTCCGCTGCACTTTTGCTCAGTCTGCACCATGTGCCTCTCTTCAGTCAATCCCTATCACGGGTCTCAGCAAGAGGGCACATGTGGTGGCACTAACAAGAGGCGATGAACATCCGCGGCGTGATGTTTTGGTCCATGTTGGGGCAGATGCCAGCAGTGTTGAAGGGTTTAAGGCTCAAATATAGAACTACTGGGCCACTCTTTTAAGGGCTCAGCTGTTCATGTCAAGTTGGGGTTGGTGCTTGAACATGGCATAGGGTTCCATGAAGACAGAGCATCTGTATGGGCATCAGTGGCATTGTGTAAGGACGGGAACATCTCCACCATGGGAGGTTCAGGCTGTCTGCACATTGCTCACTGAGCCACCACAGCTTCCTGCAGTTGAATTTGGAGCTGAGCAGGGGTCAGGGCCTATGGTGGATGAGCTGGTTGGTGGGTCCATTTTGGTGCTGGGCTACTTTCTTTGCTGCCCTAGCAGCTAAACTAGGTAATAGTAAGCGTAAGAGGCCAAAGGTATGCTTCTTAAAACTGACTCTCATTGACCAGCAGAGGTGCTGCGTAGCTCTCATGCTTTCTTTGTGGGAAAAAGAGGAGGAAGCAATGCAGATCTAGCAGAGGTAAGGACAAACCCCAAGGGCCGAGTCTCATGGTGTATAGATGACAATAGACCAATAGTGGCATGTTCTGAAGATTAGTGGCAAGGAAAGGATGGTTGTCACCCCTCCTTCACTCAGCTATGCCACCATCATCCTTAGCAGCGGTGGTGCCTGTGCCGAGTGAGTGAGGGGCACCGCCCCCTTTTGGGCTGTACTTGCAGTTGACGTCGGTGGTGGTAGATGGGGCAGTTTAGGGGCGGCCATCATACCGTGACATTGTAGTAGCTACACATACATTCTTGCCCTTGGGATGGCAGGAGCAGTTGTGCTGATCAGGCCGTATTTCTCCACAGCTACCTGCAGCAGACCACCCCTTGGATGCGTGCCAGCTCAGTCTAAGTGGTGACGGTGAACTTCTTACGGTTTGTGTCCCTATCCTATGCATCTGCTAGGTGCGGTGTCAAGTGTCCTCTCTTGCACGCCTGAGTTGGACCTGTGTAAGGCAGCAGAGAGAAGAAAGGGACGTGGCCATGGGAATGCCTGCGTAGACTTAAGGAAAGAAGGGTCTTGCCGTAGTGTGCCACCTTCTTACCGTGTCCACTGTGAAACTGTTGTATCCTCCCTAGGGGCCTAGTTTCCCATGCGTACCCCGGTCCAGGGTAGTGAATTTGGTTGTGCAACACACTGAACCACACTGCCTTTTGATCATGTGATACTTCTCCTAGGGTTCCTTTCTTTTCCAGAGGGAGCCTTCATTTGTGTTGCATCAGCTTAGCAAGCTGAATGAGAGCTGCACACAAAGCTGCATTAAAGCTAGCAATGTTCGGGTAGGCAAAGCTGCCCAAAAGCTGTAGCTGGAGCTGGTACCAGGCTGTTTAGCAGAGATAGACGTTTCCATGTTACATGTTACAGCAGGAGTAGGGGGGGGGGGAAAGCAACCCAGAAGCAAGCCATGGTGGGGGTTTAAGTCCCAACCTCCCAAAAGACTATTGGAGTTTAGGCCCCAAGCTCTATTGGGGGAGGAAAAGGCCCCCAATCTACTCAAACTTTGGTGCTGTCAGCTGCAAACTTTTGCAACATGTTGATGCAACCGTGTGATGCCGGCTGCTAGCGGATGTAATAACACCTAAAACAACTTGAGGGTTAGGTTTTAGGTTGGAACTCCTAATCACTAATTGCTAAACCCTAAACTAGACCACCAACAGGTGTGCCCTTAGGAAAACAGATTGTGCATGTCTACCATGTTGTCTTGATCACAATGTGATAAGGTCATGCACTCTAGCTTACTTGCTGGCAGGGATGCTTGCAGCTGCGCGGAACTCTGGAGTCCATTATCTGGGCCCCCTGCACCAACCAATCTGTGACTGAATATATACAGCCACATGGCCCAAGTGAGGGCGCAATGTGAGAGCCCCGAACTCTTCACTGCCCATCAGCGATCATGTGATCCTTCTCCTAGGATTCCTTCCCCTCCCAGAGGGAGCCTTTTTGTGGTGTATCAGCTTAGCTAGCTGAATGAGAGGTGCACACCAAGTTGCATCAAAGCTAGCAATGTTCGGAAAGGCAAAGCTGCCCAAATCCTGTAGCTGGATGGAGCTAGTACCAAGCTGCCAAGGCTCCTGACCCTGGCTCGTATATTAGTTGCTCTACCATATATACATGATTCCCTGCATTGCTAATGCTCATGGTAACCCAGTTTTGCTGCTGCACATATATACAGCACTTTGACAATAAGGCATCCGGATCCTGAAGCATGCCTGCTGGATGACGCTGTGAGTAAAGATAGTCTCTAATCTGTGCAGCATCTGGGCATGCCCATACATGGGTGGGGGAGCCAATATGTAAGAAGGTGCAGCAGCTTGATCCCCCACCTCTCATAGGAAGGTAGATGGTCCGTCCCTGCACCTGACTCAATTGGCCACCCACAGACCCAGATGAAAGGCACATGTAGCGATAGGGTTTATGCGCAGCCTCTGTCCCCAATTGATTTATCATTGATGGATGGATTGAGCCAGAACCATGAATGTCTTTTGGTGGTACGCAACAGGTGTGGATCTGGGGGTTAGGCAACATGTTCATTGTCGACGCAGGTGTGGGCTTCTGTTTCTGTACAGCCATCAGTGTTTGAGTTTGGTCGCCGTGTGAATGTGCGGGGAAGAAAGGGAGCTGTCTTGCCTAGTCTGCAGGGAGGATTGTGGGTTGGGGGGAAGGTGGCTTCATTCACAGTTGGCTTTCATTTCAGCCAAGGTCAGGTCTGGAATGGGTTAGAGCGTCTTTGATCGGTCCAGTCCTTTTTGGACGCCCTTGTCTACTAGAGACTACCAATGCTTCCTAAGAGTGTCTAGTTCCATGTGCCATTTGGATATGCCATGCCTGTGGGGCCCATATGTTCTGCATGTGGGGGTCAATGGATGTGCCCCTCCATGGGGGTGTTCATCTTGCCTGCACATATGTCAATGAGCCACCCATTACTTGCGAATGTTGTGTGACCTAGCTACCTGCAGAGTGTTTCTTTTGCTCTATGTGTGCTGCATTGTGCATTATACATGCCTCATGGGGCCGTAAGGATGTGCAAGCTGCTCAGCGTGAAGCACCCAGTGTCAGGCTTTGCTGTGTGTGTGCGCTGAAGAGTACTCCTGCACGTTAGCTTACTATAAATGCAGCACTAGCTATGCTGTGCTGGCCCAATCGATCGTTAAGGCAGTGCCTTTTAGACTCACGCCTACAGCTGAATCGGAAGCAGACTGAATTGCCTGAGTAAAGCAGATAGCTGGTCTATTGCTGAATACTGAACGCGGCGCAGCGGAAAGACACGATCAGTTTCAAGAACAGCTAGCTTTAGCTGGACTTCGTTCACACACAATGAGCCAGAACTGGGTATCAAGGTTACCTGAAAAAGCTTGGCAATCACAATGCTCAAGCACGTACGCGCGATACACTGAACACTTACACGGGCAACTAGCCCAACAAACACTGCTCAAGCTCAGGTTGTGCCTGGCGGAGACTCAGTTACGCAGACCTCGGCTTCTCTTATACGGGATAATATGTCTCAATCAATATCAATCAACCTCGAAGCAATGTCAACACCTAGCAGTAGCAGTAGTTGGCTCTAAGGCCAACGAACCGACGTCAGAAGACGGAAAAAGGGTTAACCAAACTAAACTACCTACACAGTATTTATACCTTCGCCAACACCAAATCCAAAGCCGATCCACGCAATCTTCCAGAATCGCCCATAGCTACATCCGCTACAGCTTGCTTGTTACGGGTCACTCGCCGGTGGCACTCATGCACGCGACGATCCAAGCCAAACAACCCACAGCAGTTCACAATAACCAACGTAATTATAACTATTATATCTACCCTGTCAATGCGACAATTGATACGTGCAACTCGCACATACCACGAACTACCGATGCTGCCATGCGATGTTACTAAGTACGTGTACTACTCATGATGGCAAGGCACCTGCTGGTGCCTGACACGTGTCACCCCCTCCTTCAAGGAGAGGTTGTCCCCAACCTCACTGCTGCTGAGGCCACCACAGGGCAGGGTCAGGTCACTGTCATGCACCACAAATAAAGATACCACAAACCAGCTCATGCTTGCAGGATGCTTCTAGTTGGGCAGTTTACCGTCATGCCGGGGACAGTCAATGCTCCAAACCAAACTCTTACTCAATAAGTACCCAGACACATCTGACATCATGGCTAGGGCAGTTTACCGTCCTGCCGAGGACAGTCAAAGCTCCCGACCAAACTCATACGTACGGGGTCCAATCAATCTCCAGACCAAAACCCATATATCGTAGCGAACTCACCAAGGCTAGGGCAGTTTACCGTCTTGCAGAGGACCATAACACTTCATACCAACTCCAACCAAGCTAGGGCAGTTTACCGTCTTGCCGAGGACCATAATGCTTCACGCCAAACTCATCATCATATATATCCAGGATGCAACTAGTGTTGCTGTGGGCAGTTTACCGTCATGCCGGGGACCATAATGCTAATCATCATGCAACTTCAACCAAGCTAGGGCAGTTTACCGTCTTGCCGAGGACCATAACACTTCATGCCATACATACCAAACTGCTGTCATACTAACTACTCAACAATGATGTCATGCACCCTTATCAGGAGTCCAACTGTAATAACTCAAAGTAGTGCATGCATCCTCCTAATAGTCTGTTAATCTGGCCACAGCACATACATATTTCAAGGTATTGCTGCAAGCAGCAAAACACCTTGCACTACACTCTTGTTGGTGACCATCTGAAGAGTGTCACTGTGGTGTTAAGCCATACATTGAGCTCACAATCCATATCCAGCTCCAGATCCAAGTCCCGCTGATCAGCACTGCTAGTGGCTCCATCTCCACAGCACTGATGCTGAAGGTAACCGGATCCTTCAATGCTCATAACCAGTAAGTCCTAAGTCTGGTAGACCTCTTGATTGGCACTGGGTAGCCAAACAAATCTTGCAGTCTGTTCCAAAACTCCACCATTATCCATAACTCCTTCTGGGTGCTCCCTTATTGTCTCTTGGTCTCCTCAAAACGCGACGCCATTGTAGGCTGTCTCTTCTTATAATTCCTTCGCCACTGTCCTGCTCCTTTGCTGAGTTGCTGGTCCATACGGGGACAGCCTCGACGCATGGGTCCACCATTTCTTGCCTTCTGCATCACTAATGAGAGCTCTAGATTGCCCAGCCCATTCCACCAGCAAGTAGGGTCCCTCACACCCTGCTGACAGCTTGTTTCTTGCTGGGGCCTTCATCAGCACCATGCTGTTAGGCGGCATGCTGACACTTGGACCTTCTGGGTCTAGCCCCCTTCTTTTCTTATAAGCAGCCTTTTGCACTTCCTGTGCCTGCTCAATATTTGCCCTTGCCTCCTCTGCTGCTTTGTTCAATCGCTCACCTCTGGTCCTCAGCTGCTCTACTGTTTCGTGGGCTAATGGTGCCTCAGCTGCCAAATCCATCTCATGCTGCTCTACTGTTTTCCTGTCCGGTACCGGTTCCATCTCATATGGCCTCTTCCGCTCTGTCGGTGGTACTAGCTCCCTGCCAAACACCATCATTGCAGGAGAGTACTTAGTGCTAGCGCCGCACTTTACTGCCCGTTGAGCTAGCAGGATCCAAGGTAGCTCCAAATCCCAGTTATTCGGGTCATGCATAGCTGCACGTTGCAACGCATGCAGAATGTTCTGTACCATTCGCTCTGCCAGTCCATTCCCCTGTGGGTGATAGCTGCTGGACATCTTATGCTTCACACCGCACCGGTCTAGCAGCTGACTGAATTCCCCCAGAAACTCGCCCCCTCTGTCACTCAACACCTCCTCTGGCACACCATGCTCTGCAATGACATTCTCCAGTAAGAATTGTGCTGTAGAAGAGGAACTCTTATCTGCCATAGCTTTAGCAAACGGCCACTTGGAGAAGCTGTCCACTGCTACACAAACCCACTTGTTACCCCTCAGTGCTGTCTTAGGCATAGGCCCCAAGCAATCGATATGTATCCTCCTGAAAATGTCTGCTGGTTCAATGGGCTGCAGCTCCGGGTCCTTCTTAAGCTTCAGCCCTTTCCTAGCGCATGCATCACAGTTGTTTACCACCTCCCTCACATCCGCTGACATGTTGTTCCAGTAGTAGCGGTCGCTTAACATACTCAATACCCTCTTGGTCCCCATATGGGCCATAGCGTGCAGCTCCTGTACTATCTGCTGTCTTGCTGCTGGTTCCGGGCACAACCGCAACGACGAGTGCTTGGTTGTCGGCCTCCTATATAGCTGCCCTCCTGCATACTTGTAGTTTGTTGCTCTTTTTGCTACCCTTTTTAGCTCCTTCTTTCCCTCATCGCCCTCTAGGTCCTTCCTCAGCTCCCCAGTCCGCAGGTAATGCATAGCCTGCACATCCGCATAAATGTCTCCTGCCGGCGGCGTCACCAGATCAATTACGGCTGGCCCTGCTGCTGCTGCTGCCAACATCTTTCCCCCTTGACTGCTATCTGCCTGCTGCGTTAAATCAATGACGGTCCTGCCTCTCTCCCTGCTCTTTGTCTCAACCAACTTGGCAGCCTCTGGCTTGCAGTCATTGCAAAACCACTCGCCTTTAGGGACGCTGTCCAGACCAATACACTCTAAATGGAACCCTCTCCTGCATCCCCCATCGCACAATATCATCACTTCCCACTGTCCTGGGTCCTTGCAAACTTCACAGGGCAGGTCTACCGGTACCGAATCTCCCGAATCGTCGTCTGAGCTAGCCTCTGTCTCCCCCCCCTTTGGAGAGACAGGCGTCCCCGCCTGTGAGCTGTCCTTGCAATCACACCATTTCTCATTTTCTTCGCTCAAAAAACATATATAGTCTGTGCCGTCTATGTTGTCCTCCCCTATTACTGCTTCTTTCCTTAAGTCCGTCACCCTTTTGACTGCCTCTGAACCCTTGTCCTTGACTATTGACCGGTATAGCCCACGTAACCCCTGAACCGATTCCTCAGCTTTCCCCCACAAATGATATTTACCTTCAAATTCATCAGCATACGGATCGTTCTCTGGCAAGAGAATGGCTGTGTCATCCCATTCATCATACTCGCTGAAATCTTCTGGCTCCCATTCCGGATCCTGATTAACAATAGAGTGATACACCTTTCTGTCCTTGGGGTGCAGCCTGGGAGGTGTTGTTTCTATTTCGTAATATGCCCTTTCTGCCTCCAGAACTGTGTCCAACACCTTGTACCATGGCATGCTCTGTAAGTAGTGGATCACCCCCCACATTCTTCTCCTAATCCCGTGATGCAACCCAAAGACAAACGTGAGTTTGTCAGCATCTTTTACCCCTGCAGAGCCTGTTACCATGAGCTTTGCAGACAAAAAACGGCCGTAGTATGACTGTGCTGGCTCGAACGGCTCTTGCAGACATGTCTCCAAATACTGCTCTGCTGTAAGCGGTGGCTGCTTAAATTTTTCGCAAAACTTCTCTTTGAAGGTGCCCCAGTCCTGCCTTGTCTCTTTGTACGTCTGCTGCATGTAAATCCAGCGATATGCTGCTGCTGTGCTCCTATGTCTTGCTACGAAGACCCTTCTGTGTATGTCCCATCCCCATCTCTCAGCTGCCTGGTCAATGCTGTCCACCCATTCCCTTGCTGTGATTAGATCATACCCTTCTCCTCCAAACATCCTGATTGTTTCTAACTCAGAGGGCAGAGGGTGCCCTTCTAGCCCCACCGTGAATTCTAAATCTAACCACCATGCCGTGTCCCCTTCCGTCAACTCTTCCTGAGCTGACACCTTCTGATATATGTCTGATACTTTAGGCTCCTGCCGAGCGCGGTTGCTGTGTTGAACCTCTTTTTCACCGTTTGCCATCCCAGCTTGCTTTGTCTGCTCGGCTTGTAACCTGTGGGTGATGAGAGGTTGGTGAAGTTCCCACTCCTTGGAGTACACTTGTATCTGCATATTTAGAAAATGTCCCTCTGCCTGAAATGCTTTAATCCACTCCCTGGCGTCCATGTCCTGCAACTCGTAGGCTGATTTCTGATTTAAACGCCTTATCGCGTATGTATCCGGGTGAATCATAACCGTTTCTGCTCCGTCCTTGCCTTTGCTAATTGTCATAGCCTCCAAACCTCTCCTGGGCACCGCTGCCAATGCAAACGAACACGTTGGGCCTGCTGCTAAGTACCAACCCAGGCTGCTAGCTATTTCCAGGATGTCAAACGGGTCAACTCGGTCGTACTCCGAGGGGTCGGTCCCGTGTTTAAACTGGTAATGCTGCTTGAAAGATTGACTGTATCCAAACCGTCCTGAACTGCCTTGGAATAACACCAGCGCAAAGTGCTCTGGGTCATACCCCTGTGGTGCAATTGGCAACCCAGCTCCTACTTGCCAGCACGTGTTTCCATTGGTTAGCGCGGAGAGTACGGTACCTCCTGGGTAATGCACATGGTGTGCCCGCTTGGTGTTCACACTGGGGTCTGTATTTCTCACTACGTCCCTCATCTGTCCCATACGGTATTCTTCATTTTGTGCCATCGTGGCAGGCCCTACTGCAGGTAAACTCGGCATTAGGATCTCCGGGCTGTTACCTGCCGGGGCGGCTGCGGTAAATACGCTTGTCAGCAGCTTGATTGCTTCTGCAACTTGCTGGAGCACCATGTCCCTTGGCTGAAGGCCGTCAATAATCTTGCAGGGCCCTTTGAAGTCCGCTAACATCTGCTTATACCTTTCCTCTAGCTTGGTCAAATATATCAGGTCAACCTTCTGCTCGTATGGTACTCCTCTGTTTCTTATCATTTGCAAAGATACCTCCGCTGGGACATCAATGTAAACAATGCCATGTGGCATTGCATGTAGCAGGTCTGGGGAATCCAATGCTGCTTTGTAGAGTCCCTGCTCCAGATGCGGGTGCAGCTTTGCCAATGGTGTGAAGACCGACACTGCACTGAGCATTCCCCTCTCAATGATGACCGATGGCTCATAGGGTACTGCTGCTAAATAGGAATCCATAATCGTTGCCTGCAGGTCCCTGGTAGCTATCCAACGTTCATAGCTATTCTGGGGAAGAGACGACTTCTCGTAAAATCTACTTAATGCCCCTGTACGCTCCCACTCTGCAACTGGCTCTGGGAAATAATCAAAGTCAAGGTTGCACTGCCTCAAACGTGGGGGCAGTGCTTCGATAATTGAAGACTTCCCTGCTGCTATCGACCCATCAATCGAAATCCGAACACACCTTGCTGATGAGGCTCCAGGCTGATACTGGCTGATGCACCTGGGAATCTGCTGCTCCCGTGCTTTCAGTTCCTTGTCGCTAACTTCTCCAAGGTCACTCGGTCCTTTTCCCTTTCTACTGGCTGCAACCGGCTCTTGCATAGTTAAGTCCCAGGCGCTGCGTGACCCAACGGACGGGGTCGGCACCACCTCGATGCCTGCATCTGCTACCTCCGCCTCCAAATCTGATAGCAATACCAACCATCTCCAAGCGTATTTCTTTAATGCAGCGAGGGTGATGGTAGCTTTGCCCTTCCTCTCCGCAATTACCTCCTGTGCTGCCCAAACCGGGGCCTGATACATCCAGTATAATGCTGCTGCTTGTAGCTGTGCCAGTGTAACTGGTGGAGGGTTTGGGTCATAAAAATCATCATAGTTGTCTGGAAATCTGGAAATGGAAATCCCGTTTCGTCCTGAGTGTGGTTCCCCTGCTGCTATTCGCTGCTGCTCGTCCTTATACTGCTTAGCCCTGTTGCATGAATTTGTTTGCTGTCTGACCAGGAAGGCCAGCTCAGCAGCACCATCCCTTAATGTGGTGCTGTATCCATACCGGCTGACTTCATGCAGAATCCTTACCCATACGTAGTTACCACTGCCGTGCTTGTTGTGGGGCGAAAAACTACCCCCTTGTCCATACCCCCATGTTCCATCATTCGCGTCGGGTATGATCACATTGACCATAGTGCTGATCCATTCTGATGATCCCACGGTCAGAGTTTTGCCTTCATATGTTACTGGTGGTAGGTCCTCATGTAGCAGGGGCTTGTAATCTGGCGACAAGATGTAGCTGGGAACCGGGATTGAAGTCTGACCCCCGTTGCCTTGTGCAGCTACAGCTGGTTTGCCTGCTGTGTTACCCTTGTCAACCTCTTCTTGACAGGCAGCGTCATTTTCAACTTCAACCCAATTCAGCTCAACCTGGCAGTCTGCCTCTTCCTCATCATCCAAATGGTATATCTCACACACCATTTGACTGCCCTGTTGACCCGCCTCCTGCTGTGACATTAGTTCTTCCTCAGCCTCGAAGTCTGCTGGTGCTACGGCCCTTGATAGGCCATCTACATCTCCGTGCTGCTTCCCTGGCCTGTATATGATTTCAAAGTCAAATTCCTGCAGATGTAAGCTCCATCGGGCTAGGCGGCCCGTCAAGTTGCGTGTCGTCATCAGCCACTTAAGGCTTTGATGATCTGTGACAAGGTAGAAGTGTGATAGGTAAACAAAACAGCGCCACTTGGAGCACAGCGCCCATACTACTGCTGCGCACTCCAATTCTGAAGCTGAGTAATTCTGCTCAGGGGATTTGGTTTTACGGCTAGCGTAGCCGATCACCACCTCCCTTCCTGTGTCATCTTTCTGTGCTAGTATGCTGCCAAAACCCTGCTTACATGCATCCGTCTTCACAATGAATGGCTTAGAGAAGTCAGGCCTCCTCAAGATTGGCCATTCTGCTAGCTTCTGCTTCAACGTCTGAAAAGCCTCCTCTGCTGCATCATTCCAAGCAAACTTACTGTCCTGCTTCGTTAGGTCATGCAGAGGGCTGGCAATGAGAGCAAAGTGCTCTATAAACCTACGATAGAACCCTGCTAGCCCCAAAAAGGATTGCACTTGCGTCCTGCTCTTGGGTCTGGGAAACTCAATCACACTGTCCACTAACCTGGGGTCTGGCCTTGTCCCATCAGCGTCCACTACATGGCCCAGAAACGTCAACCGCCTTACTCCAAACAGGCACTTGGCCGGCGCCAGCGTCAAACCCATCTGTCGTATGCTGCCGAACACCAGCCGAATGTTGTCCATTAGCTCTTCAAACGACTCGGCATAAATGATAATGTCATCCAGGTACACAAAGCACCGCACTCCGATGTGCTCTGCCAAACCTTGGTTCATGCAGTCCTGGTAGCAAGCTGGTGCATTCAGCAGACCCATGGTCATGCATGACGGGGAGAACGAGCCATTCGGACTGACGAATGAGCAGTATTTCGAGGCCCTTTCGGTGCAGGGAATCTGCAAGTACCCCTTGTTCGCGTCAGCGAGCGCAAACCAGGATGCTTTGCCCAACGAATTGAGCACCTCCTCGAGGTTGACCATCTGCATCTCCCGCTTCTCTGTGACTGAGTTGAGCTTTCGGTAATCTATAGTTAGCCGCATGGTCCCATCTTTCTTAGGAACTAACACAATGGGGGAGCTCCAAGGAGATTGGCACGGCTGGATTAGGCCGAATTCCAGCATTTTATCGATTTCTTTCTTCACGATCTCCTTCTCCTTCGGTGACTGGCGGTACGGTCGCTGCGCAATCGGCTTAGCTCCGGGCTTCAATGTAATATCGAACGTAGTAGTGGTACATTTACCAAGCTGGTCCGGGGTGAATGCGAATAGGTCCTGCTGCTGTCTGCGTACTGCTTGTAACCTGGCTGCCTGCTCCCGTGACAAGTCCGTACCTATCTTGATCTGATCGGTCGTGTGAATGCTGCCAGGTGCACATTCGGTCATTAGAGGTAACTCTCCAGCATGATATGGAGTGCATCCCACATTAATACCATCATCTTCATCCAGACCTCCTGCTGCTAACACCTCATGCGGGAGATACTTGTCTGCAAGCTGTATGTAGCTGTCCCGCTGATTCTCCTGTGTTAATACTGAGGGCTGACTATCATGCTGCAGTCCATACTCATTACCATCTGCACTATCCCAAAATCCCCGAGTTAGCTCTGCCTGTCCCTGCTCAATATCCGCTACATCTGGATCTCCTAGTAGAGTCTCATCGGAAACAAACATTGGACTGTCTGCTGCATCTAACCCTGCTGTATCAACTGCTGCTGCAGCTTGGCTGCTCTCGATTTTGGCCCCATCTTTAGCCATGCCACAAACTGAGGTATAGATCTCGGTGGGATAAACGACTGAATGCATTACATAGCGACCACCACGAGATTTCCTCCCAGACCTCTTGAATGTAGGCAAAGGTAGCCTCCATCCAGTAGTAACCCTGTCAGTAGCCTCATCTATGTCTCCCACAGTCAACCCTGGGTCAATCTCAGCCCCTTCCTGCTCTAATTCCTCCTCCTCACTTTCCCAATCTGAGCTAGAGTCTGTCATATCTTCTAGTGCTGGAATGCCATCTGACTCAGAATCGGAGTCATCACTGCAAGAGCTGCCAGAGGGGTAGTCCCACTCAATGCCATCTATGCTACCACTGCCACCACCACCACCTGTTTCGTCGCCCTCCTTCACTACATCAGCTTCTGGGAGCAGCACAAGGGGTTGCTCAGCATCATAAGCATCAGGAGAGTCCATGTAATAGCCCTCTGCTGGAGGAGAAGCAGGCAGCACATGGGCAGTAGCAGCTTCATTAGCCTCAATAAACATGCAAACGGCATCAACGGTCTCTGAAGCAGTAGGGATTAAAGAGGAATTAGCAGGCAAAGCGCAATGACTGCTCACGACATTGGCTGCACAGTGCCGTTTTGGCACTGGCAAGGGCAGCGTCAGCCTGTGGTGTGCTGTATTAGTGTTAATTACAGGTTCAGCTTCCTCGCTGGCTGTGTCTATTGTCCTATCCTGCTCCATTTCTATCTTATCTGAGCTGGATGCAATAGGAAACTCTGTGTGTTGGGGCATGTTCTGTTCCTGCGCTGCTTGCCACATGATTTCCTCATTACAGCCAGCAGAGACATCTTTGCTAGCTAGCAGGTACTCAGCAGCTATAGCTGGAATGCTTTTGGTGGTGATGCATATCTCCTCTCCCAGTAGTTTCCTAGCTAGATGCCTGCTTGCATGCTTCACATACATGTTAACATAGGTAATGACCCCTAGCTGGTTATGTTCCAGACCAAAGTTTCTGCTTAGCTGTCCTATCAGCCCTGAAGGCCAAACCATATCATGTCCCACCTGATACATGCATCTCAGCAGCATAGCCCAGAATGTAAAGAAAATGCCTCTGGCAACTACTTCTGGCTGCATTGGGATATCCATCAGCGGTACCGTCCTGATATATGGTATCACATGGTCATGCATCATATCAATCCAATCGGGGCTGAACACCCAAGGTAGCTCTTCGGCTCTCAATGGAATCTCAGATAATGCTATGGCTATATCTATTTTTTCAACCTGGTTCCCCCCTTTACCGATACATGGTGACGCCTTGTCCTCTCCACATGCTCCAGGTGGCATAGTGGTCACAGTAGGCCCCCAAGCAGTCACTTCTTGGCTCATATCCCAAACCTTCTTGTACACGGTCCCCTTCTGCACCACCAGCAGCATCTGGTACATTGGTAGGCGGGGATCACGGCAGCCAGGGTTGTCAGGGTCAATCAGCTCAGGGCCCCAGAACCGGGCGTTAGGGGAGATCCCCATATGTACTAAGTTGGGCCGAATGAAGCGGGGTTGGGTGAACAGCAGGGGCTGCATACGCGGCAGTAGCTCTGCCATGTCTGCCACGGTTACTCCCTCCGAGGACTGCAAGTCCATGCACAGGCCGTTGGCTTGGTCCCAGCCAAAGTCGGCAGGGGAAGCTCCACTTAGTTTATCGTACACTGCATTGGCCGCCGTCACAAGCTCCTCACTGGTCCAAACACCGAACGGGTGGTGCAGCACCATACCCAGACTCACAGGCTTGGTTCCCACCATCACTGGGTTCTCATATTGGACGAAAGGAACCCCTAGCAGCTGAGGTGTGGGAGGCTCAGGTGTGATGACGTCCCGTACTGCCCTAGCTCCAGACTCGCTGTCGTCGTCGTACTCGAAACCAAAAAACGGGCTCGTTGGTGAATAGGGCTCACTCTCATACTCATAGGCCGGTCTGGTGGGTGAGTAGGCGAGTGAGGGCAGATTTGAGTATTCCATACGTAGCTGCTGTACCGGTACCGGCGGCTCACCATCCATCATCTCAAAGTCCTCAACCAGCAGGTCGTTGGCGGTAATGCCCCTGGGCTCGGCCAGTCGCTCCTCATCCTCATCTGAGCTCAAGTCTGTGACCAGGGTAGCAGTATCGTTACCATGACGCCATTGAATGTGCTTATCCCAGAGGGTACCGGGGGTCACACCATGCGCCTGTGTCATCCTGTCAATCTCCTCAACACCATCTACCCAGTCAGACAGGGGCTGAATGAACTCCTGGTCACCTGGCATAGACCGTACAGCATCCAGAATCTCACCCATGCGGTCAGGGTGCACTGTGGTGAGCTGCCAGTCGGTCGGGTCGGCGGCGGAGAAGACCTGGTACAGCCGATCCTCAGGGTCAAAGCCGTCAGAGGACACAGTGCAGTCATCATCTGCCAAGGAGGGGCAGGGTGTGCAGCACTCCAGGGGGCTAGCAGGAGGAGACACCTCACCCTCCTCTAGCTCAGTCATAACCAGCATCCAGTCACCCTGCTTGGGCGCTGTGAACTTCACATCATGAGGTCCCATCAGGGTAGCAGCATCCGCTTCTGGGGGGGCCACCTGAGGTGCAGGACTTGCAGCCCTGGGCTTGGCGGTGTAGTCACGACGCTGTGGTGGTGGTGGCTTCATATACGAGTCAGGCACCACCCTGGGTTTGTCCAGACCTGGTGGCTTCTGGTTGGCACCATTGTTGGTATTCACAGGCACAGTATTTGGTCTCCATGCCACCCTTAGTAGTAGTGTCAAAGGCAACACGCTTGCGTGGCATACGAACACTGGCGGGGTCGTTGTCTTCACTTGGGCGCTTAACGTAAATCTCTGGTTCCTCTGTCTGGTAGGCATACTCATAGTCGGGCTCAGACTCAGACTTGTCGCTAACGTAGTCCATGAGCTGCACTTCACCTGGAGGTACAACAAAGTAGGGAGTAAGCGGGTAGTCTGCCGCAGCATTGCCTCTAGTCACATTAGAGTTAGCTCTCCTTGGCGGAGGCACATACTTTTCAGATTGGTCATACCGCTTTGACTGAGCCAACACAATCAGGTCATCAAAAAGGGCCTTGGCCTTTGCCAATGGATCAGAGGACATGTCCCCATCAGCTAGTAGCGTATCCCTCTGATCAGCACACTCCTCATAAACATGGAACGCTGGTGGTGCATTCGGGGTACTACGGCCCTCAGCAAGATGAAGCTTTAGCTGTTCCAGCTGTCTGGTCAGGTCATCTAAACTCGTTCCACCCTTACCTGGGGTCTCGGGGGCTCTAACTGTGGTAGCAGCAGATGCCTGCTGATAGCCTTGAGGGGCCATAGCATTGGGGCGGTTCCCACCGGTATTAACAGCAGGACGAGGGTTCCAGTTGCCACCATTGCCGGTCCTTGCAGCGTTGAAGTTACCAGAATTGGCGTTCCAGCGGCTATCACCATTGAAGTCACGACCACGAGGTGGTACCGAGCCGAAACCGTTTTGTTGGCGACCATTGTAATAACCAGAGTGTTGGGCACCATTGTTACCACGGTTGTCGTTGACACGGCCCCGATTGCTGTCATAGCCCATGGGAGGGCGCACAGGGCGTGACTGGGGGTATTGGTTGTAGTTGTCGGCCATGGACACAATTTCCCAGCTCCTCAAGAAACCTGCAACACAATCGATCGTCCTCAGTGTGTCCATGCCTTTCCTATACACCTCAATCTTGAGATCCTGGCGCATATTGTCAAGATACTGGTGGAGCAGGGCTAAATCCTCAGTTCTACCAGCTGCCCGAGCATCACTCTTGAACCTGTCTGTGTAAGACTGAATGCCTTCCTTGTGTCCTTGCTTACAGTGTGTCAGCCTGCTCATAGCTTCCTCGATAGGCTCCACGAAGCGAACCAGGAATAACCGCTCAAACTCTCGCCAGCATAAGTTAGGGTTAAGGGAATTCAACCATATAGCTGCTTCATCACGCATCTTGAGCATAGCTACTTCAAGCATTGTATTCTCGTCCCAATGGTAAACAGAGGGCGATGCAAGTCTGCCTAATGTTTTAAGCCAGCATTCTGCACTTTCACTTCTACGGCCATAGAACTCGGGAACCAAGTTCAACGATCCACTGTTAATGCGACCCGTAGGTCTCTCTGCATATCCATTCTCCATACTATCCGCCGGCATACTATCCATGTCTGCGTACGCCAGATTTGTCCCAAACTGCCAAAATGCACGCTGTTAAGCACAGGTAATCCTGCTGCCCGGCGCACGCTGACGTCAAAAGTGTAATAAGTTACTCGCCGGCCCCGACGCAAGCTAGTGTGAATCAGACGTCACACGTCACACGTCGGCGGACTACCTATTACGCAAGAATTCACTCTGAATACCTTGGACTCACTTTCACAGGTACTGAACGTCTAAACTGCACGTATGCTATGTACTGAATGTTGGTCTAGAGTATGTGCCTGACAGCGCTATGCGCGTCGTGCGCGACTCTATCTAGCTGCGTAGCTTCTAACCAGCAACTTACTTGTTGTATCCGACTCACGAGGGTGCGTGGCCTTATAGAAGCTCCACAATCACAGTTGCGCACCAAACAATAGACCCTTATGAACACTTGCTCGATCCTTGCTTTGTCGCCCTTGTAGCTTCTTGCTTGCTTGGCGAGGTAGGCGAAGGAAATGCCCTTTCGCGGTCAGTTGTTGTTGTCGCACTTGCGGCGCTTTGTCGCAAATCACAATTTGGTTGTCTCAGTTGCTTGTCACGTTGTCGCGCAGGCTTGGTCTGTTCACTTCAAGCTGTAGAAGGTTATTGTCTGTAGGCGATGCCTTCACCTGCAGCGGCCGAAACCAAGGCTTTGCTGTGTGTGTGCGCTGAAGAGTACTCCTGCACGTTAGCTTACTATAAATGCAGCACTAGCTATGCTGTGCTGGCCCAATCGATCGTTAAGGCAGTGCCTTTTAGACTCACGCCTACAGCTGAATCGGAAGCAGACTGAATTGCCTGAGTAAAGCAGATAGCTGGTCTATTGCTGAATACTGAACGCGGCGCAGCGGAAAGACACGATCAGTTTCAAGAACAGCTAGCTTTAGCTGGACTTCGTTCACACACAATGAGCCAGAACTGGGTATCAAGGTTACCTGAAAAAGCTTGGCAATCACAATGCTCAAGCACGTACGCGCGATACACTGAACACTTACACGGGCAACTAGCCCAACAAACACTGCTCATGCTCAGGTTGTGCCTGGCGGAGACTCAGTTACGCAGACCTCGGCTTCTCTTATACGGGATAATATGTCTCAATCAATATCAATCAACCTCGAAGCAATGTCAACACCTAGCAGTAGCAGTAGTTGGCTCTAAGGCCAACGAACCGACGTCAGAAGACGGAAAAAGGGTTAACCAAACTAAACTACCTACACAGTATTTATACCTTCGCCAACACCAAATCCAAAGCCGATCCACGCAATCTTCCAGAATCGCCCATAGCTACATCCGCTACAGCTTGCTTGTTACGGGTCACTCGCCGGTGGCACTCATGCACGCGACGATCCAAGCCAAACAACCCACAGCAGTTCACAATAACCAACGTAATTATAACTATCATATCTACCCTGTCAATGCGACAATTGATACGTGCAACTCGCACATACCACGAACTACCGATGCTGCCATGCGATGTTACTAAGTACGTGTACTACTCATGATGGCAAGGCACCTGCTGGTGCCTGACACCAGTCTGAGTGGGTGCTAACTGTCATCACACTTCACTGGTGAGCCACCAATTGCAATCAATGGAAGCTGATACCTGCAATCTAGACAGTATAGCTACGTCCAAACAGTGTGGGGTGTGTTCTTGTTCACCATGCTGCCGCGCTTTGAAGTACTCAAGGATCAAACTTGAGGGATGGATAGATGACTACTCTCTTGCATTGTTTTACCATAATGCATTTGACCATGGTATGCCATTAGCAAGCAACGGAAGTGCGGTAATAGCCACCTCTCCGTAGGAATTGCGTTGCTGCATAACAGAAGGATGTTTGTTTGAGTATACCAAAGGGGTACCGATTTCAGTGTTCAAGGTGGGCACGTGGGCATGTTGACTTCTTGAAGAATGATAGAATAAAAGTAGTAGGCTAGAATGTTCTAGGGTGGTGTACACTGATGGGGTGTGCAGTCAGCGCAGAAATTGATGTGGTTTAACCTAGCCTGGTCATTCTGCCGAGGGTGCGCGACTTGTGAGCAAATGAGGAGCTCAACCCTGAACGGTATTGCTAACGTTTGGATGCACGTGTCCCTATCCAAGGTAAACAGCGGGTTGTTGCCACATGTTTTCTGGGTTTAAGAGCAGGTGTATCCTCAGCAGTTAGAGTGTGCAACCAGGTCACCACCTCCTTGTCGAGGACAAGGGAGGAGGCCATACACACTCTGGCATGCTGACAGGACACACGGCTGCTATCACGTGTGGTACCTACAAACCCTAATGTCCAGGTCGGGCATGATTATGGGGCTTCTGATAGTGTGGCCATGTTGGGCATTTATAGCATTTCTGTACAGCAGCCCTGCAGCTGATTTGCAGCGACCATAGCGGGCTATTGATGTTATGTTTCAACAAGGATTACAGTATGGTAGTGAAACAACGGGAGCAGCAGGAGCAGGTACAGGGTTCTACTTGCGGTATTGGGAGCTGCTATAGTGCTGGGTGGGTGGCTGCATGGGTACATGGTTACATCAACGTACACACCATTTGCGGCATACAAACAAATAAGTGGGCCTTCCGTAGTGAGGACCACATCTGGGCCCGCACAGTGAGCGCGCAACAGCATGTTGTCACTTTTGGGTCTGAGCTGCCTTTCTTGTAGGCCTTGGTCACGTTGAGAGGCAAAGGGTGGTATGGCTGATTTTACATCTATGCCCACAAAGCAATCCTGAGTGTTTGGGAGGTGGCAATGAAAAGGGAACCGAGCTGGCACATGACATTATGTTTAACTGGCTCAGAAGCAGCAACGCGCTAACAGGGTTAGACACCATGCATAATCCAACAAGGCACAGCTCTCTGTCACTTGTTGCGCACCTTGCCCCACAAAAGGCACTGTGCCACCACACATAGACAATACAATGGTCACCGTGGTTGATGTCACCGCCGAGAGCATTGCCACAATGCTATGAGCCTAGCCAACTTTGGCCATGGGATATGGTGGAAGTAATCAGGAATCAAGCATGAGCTAGCTGGGGGAGCAATTGGAAGACCACTCTTGTGTGACTTTGCCAGGAAGGCAAAGCAGTGGAAGGAGGGGCTGGAGGGGTTTGGGTGCAACTGGGCCTGCATTCTTTGGAACGGCTCCTGTGGGCTGCTGATAAAGACAAATGTCCATCTATAGGTAGTAGGGTTCACCCCTTGGCCATCAAGGTCATTATAGAGTCCAGCATAGGGCTGTGTGTGTGTGTTTGCCTGCGAAGGACCTGAGGTGCATTCGACACATTGATTAAGTGTCATTCCTCAGGCCGGCAACATGGGCGAACCCACACTTTGACCCGATCATACCGCGTACGGCATGACCCTTCGAAAGGGCTGTGAATGCTTGACCTCGGGATATCAGTCTCGGGGCTGGACATCACAGGCCTGTACTATCTGAGCTTGAGGAAAGGTTGAGTAACCTGGCGCTATGCAGGAGACACGCAGAAAACACAAGATACCGATCTAGTGGAGGCAGAATTAGATCTGTTTCATTGAGAGAAGCCAGGCAGAAGGAAGAATGGGCTAAGGACGAATGGGACAGACTTTGGGGATATGATGTTGCTGTGCTGCTGGGATGAGTTGGTCCTTGTATGATAAGCTCCAGAGACTTGGTCTGTGTGAGAGCTGGTCTTTCATCCATGCAGATGCAATGGGTTAAGACTAAACACACACAAGCCTTACTGTTGCCGTGGTATTTTGGGCAAGATTTATATGTATTGAGGTAGAGCCAGAGGGAACAGGAGGAGCCGCGGGCATAGCAGAAGGCTAACACCTGGTCTTTTTTATGAGCCAGCAGCTGGGTTTGGATTGTTGCTGCTAAGTGGCTAGGAAGTGTAGGTCCTCACACAGTTGCAGCTGGTAGCAGTGCTGATTGTGGGGTGTGCTTCAGCAGCAGGTGGTGGCACGGTACTCAGAGAACCTGCTGAAGTTCCTTGAGCTCGGAACACCACCATATGCAGGGGCACCACTAACTGAGAAGTCATTTAAAGTAAAATTGGGGCTGGTGCTGGGAGATCCTGGCAGCACCAAAGCTGGAAGCAGCAGGAATAAAGATATGTTGTGATAAGATTTAACATCACACGATGCTTATTGGTCAGGCAGGATCTTGATGGATTAGCATTGCAAAGACACCGGTGCCTCTGCAAATAACCTATCAGGATCCCGCTTGGTACCAGAGGGAACAGGTGGGCGAGCATAGACAGAGGGCAGGCAAGAGAATGTAGCGTCCCTACGCTCCCATGTTACCCACGAGACAGACATGGCACAGAGCATGAGGCTCTGGCCGCTAGCACAACACAGGACACGCTGTCCACAAGGACACGGTGTCTATGGAAGACTCTCGATGCTTCGATTCTACAACGGCAGACTCTGTGTCAGACAGACAGAACCGTCTAGTGAGCCGGTAACTAGTGACAGAACAGTCCAGAAAGAAGAGAACGACATGAGGCCCTGCGCCCTCGGACAGAGGGTATGTCGGCAGCCATGCATCAGTATAAATAGGCTGATGTGGGCTCGGGCCCGACAGATCCTTATTTCCCTTTTTTCCCAATGGGATGTAAGGTCTACAAGTGCTTGGTCACTTCAGAGAACATGCATCGGGTACTAAGAAATCCATGACATCCTCCCTCAAACCCTGAACCGCAATGACATGGGGTGTCTTGTATGTGGGCCTTTACTGGAGTGCTCGCTTTGACTTTCCTTGTCAAGGCCAGACACAATTGCAAGGGATTATCGGGTGTAGCTCCAGAGACTTGGTCTGTGCGAGAGCTGGTCTTTCATCCATGCAGATGCAATGGGATAAGATTAAACACACACAAGTCTTACTGTTGGCCTGGTATTTTGAGCAAGATCTAGATGCACTGGAGTAGAGCCAGAGGGAGCAGGAGCGGAGCAGGGGGCGTAGCAGAAGGCAAACAACTGGTCGTTTTTATGAGCCAGCAGCTGGCTTTGAATTGTTGCTGCGTGGCCAGGAAGTGTAGGTCCTTACACAGTTGCAGCTGGTAGCAGTGCTGGTTACGAGGTGTACTTCGGCAGCAGGGCACTGGTGTCACTTACTCAGAGAGCCTGCTGAACTCCTATGGAGTTCAGAACACCACCATATATAGACCCACCACTAAATGAGGAGGCATTCACTGGTGGGGCACGGAAGATCCTGGCAGCACCCAAGCTGGAAGCAGCAGGGACAAAGATGTGTTGTGATAAGACCAAAAAACACAGGAGCCTTGTTGAGGGCTTGGTCAGGCGGGATCTTGATAAGTTCTCTGCCATGAGTGTCTCTGCAAAGAATCTATCACGATCCTGCCTGGTACCACAGGGAAGGGGCGTGCGAGCATAGAGCGCAGCCAAGAAAACACGCATCGGGTACTAAGAAAATCATGCAGGCCATGTAAAGTGGCATATGCCTTCTTGGGTGAAAAGGAAACCCGGGATGCAAATGGGCACTGCGGAATAGCCCCATATATCATTACATTCTGCCCCCCTACAAGGGTCGGCGTCCTTGACGGCCACTGCTCTGCCCCTACCAACAGAGCACAAGTACGTACACGCTCCCCTGTTTTAGGCAGAATCCCAAATTGCATGTCACTGGTGGGGATCGATCCCACAACCCATAAGCCACCTCAGCCTGCACACCGTGCGCCTTAACCACTAGGCCAACATGGGGGAACGCTGGGTTGCGCCAAATAGGAGTCGAACCCGCAACCTATGGACTTGCAGTGGTCTATCCTACCAGCTGCACCAACATGGCTCCAAAACCAATTGTAAAGTGGCATAGGCCTTCTTGGGCGAAAAGGGAACCCCGGGATGCAACGGGCGCAGCGGAATAGCCCTGTATATATCATCAACAGTGCTAAGGCCCGTGTGAGGGAGGTCCGAGGCAGTGATTAGGAAGAAGGGTATGGAAGGACTTGGGCTTGCTGTTGAGGTAGAGCAATCCCACTCTTTGCAGATTACAAGGCTCCTGTGGTGTCTTGTCTGCTTCTTGGAGGGACAGCAGGCGATGTGGCCACAGGTGCCCATGCTTCTTGAATGATAAGGAGTCCATATTGTGGTGCTTCCAAGATTACAGAAACACTACTGCCACCCGGTCATGCACCTGTCTATTTTAAGCTTAAATGTATAGTTGTAGAAGAGGCAGGGGCTGGGAGGGCTGTACCTAGGGCTTGAGTACGTAAAGGCAGGGTTGGGAAGCGGCGAGTACTCTCAAGAATAGAGAATATGCATGTATTACAGACTTGCTAGGTAAGACTATGCAAAACTAGGCTGAATGAGTTAAGAGGAGGAATGCACAACGGCTGATGGCTGGCGACCCAATCTATAGTATGATGCGAGAGGTTGAGGGGATGATGTCTGACTGTTTACTGTCAAGATCACCACCTGAGCCTCTGGCATCACCTAGGTACGTGGGTCTAGCATTGCATGGATTAATGCACTATCTTTCAGACTGGGTGTGTTCGCAGGGTTTAGGGGTTAAGCTAGCGGGAACCTGTCTATACATAATAAGTGGAACCATGAACCACTGGCAATTGGTCTCCATATGTGTACTCCAACTACAAAGTACTGCTAAAGGCATAAGTGCCTATGTGCCTATGTTAAAAAAGCCACATTGGGGATTGCAACTGTTGTTGTGAATGCTTTATTGGGGCCACACACTCTAGCCTCCATATAGTCCCCAGCGGTGGACAGGAGCAAGGGGTGTATAAAGCAACCAGAAGCAGGCCATGGTTAGGGTTGTAGGTTAACCCTATTGGGGGTGTTGCCCCTAAACCCTATGGCCCCATTCCATTGTCTTTTAGTGCTGTCAGCTGGAAACTCTTGCAACATGTTGACGCAACGGTATGGGAAAGTGAAGTCTGGGGTATGTCCACAATGACCACTATGCCTCTCCCTGAAGGAGACAAGGATTAGGGACACCTCGTGACTCAACTCTCACTGTCTTGCCGTGATGTGCCAGGGGGGGGGGGCGGCGGCGAGGACCTCTCGATGTGCTAACTATTGAGTACTCAATCTGGGTGTGATTTTTACTGTGACCGCTGCTGTTTAGCACAGATAGAGCTTGAAGCAGGAGCAGGGCGCCTATAGGGCGGGCCAAGCGCGAGACAGGGTTAGTGTTTAGGTCTTAACCCTAACCCTAGTGGGAGCTTCGGCCCTAAACATTATTCCCTATTGGTGGTTTAGGTGCTAAACCCTGTTGGGAGCTTGGCAAAGCCCCCAATCTACTTATCTCCATGTTGCTGTCATCGACTTCGAAATTCAGTTGTGGAACCTGTCAGCAGAAAGGCGGAAAGCTTGGCCAATTACACTATGCTTTCGCACTATAAAATAGACGCAGAGTGAAAAACTCTGGGTGGTGGGCAACGGGTCTGCTCGTGAAGACTGCACTGTGCACTGTGGTTGGTTGGCCAAAATGGGGTGGGGCCATACACACTCTGGCTTCCTAGCAGGATGCTTGCAGCTGTGCTGAACTCTGGAACCATTTGGATGCACAGCAAAAATTCATGTGAGCTCATGTTAAGAGCACAGCAAACAAAAGATGTGTCTAGAGGTGGTAGGGTATCTTTGCACCTGGGGCGTCTAGGTCATAGCATCTCCCAGTTGTAGGGCGGTGAAATCTAAGCCCCTCTCCATCAATATCCATGTCGGGATCACAACTGTTCAGGGCTGAGAAAAAGGGTCAATAACTGAATCTCGTGCATTGCAGGGAACACACACACAAACACAGAATAACTATTGGCAGGTAGAATCAGGTCAAATGAATAAAGATAAGGAGGGCATAAGGCTGACTGCACCTGAGTGAGCTCTGATGGTAGGGGCCCGAATGTACTTGTATAAAACGGCCCCTCCCTCAACCCCACGCGGAAGGGCAATCCAAGCCCTTCTGGCGGCGTATATATCTCCCTCTCTCTCAGTGAGCTCTTGTATGAGCCAACCCTGGTTGAGGAGGCTTGGTCTGTAGATTTTCTTAGTATGCCAAGCTTCAGGTACTTGGTATGTGTGACTTGGGTCTATAACCATGCAGATGCATTGGGTTGAGACCAAACAAACAAGAGCCTTACCGGGGCTTTGCGAGGAACAGGTAGCAAAGACAGAAACAACCTCAGGAGCAGGGAGCGTGGCAGAAAGATGACAGGTGGTATACTCTTCAAGCCAGCCGCTGGGTTTGTGTGATCCTGCGTTGCTGGGATCATAATAGGACCTTGCCTTTCTTGGCATGCTAAGCTTCAGAGGCGTTGGGTGTGGGTGAGTCATCCCCAGGTTCGATGCATGGTGGTAAGACCAACCACACACACGCCTTTCTAAACAGGTGCAACATGTAGCTTAAATGGGATCTTGACTGACTTCTCGAAGGGACAGAGAAAGAACAGGAGGGCCAGGGAGCGTAGATGGCACTTGGAGGGTGTAGGTAGTTATGCTGCTTTGGACAGCCACACCTTGAGGATGTTGCCCACGCCACTTGGTGGTGTAGCCTAACAGCTGAAGTTGTGTTCTGGACCAAGCACACTCATGAGCTCCCCTTGGGCAATGGCTTGCCAATATCTAGCCTGAGCATACGTTGCTGTGGAGTAAGGCCTCATGATCATTTCTTACTAGTTTTGGGGCCGGATTAGTGTCCCTCAAGAAGGCGCAGTCGCGTTGAGTGCTGCTAGACTGCGAGCAAATTGGGGAAGCCATCCCTGTGAGGAATAAGAACGGTTGTTGGTGCAATTAAAGCCTTTGCCGAGCCTTTGTGTTGCACCACAGCCATTGTTCCTTTCTAGCGATCATCGTTGAACCAGAAGCACACTCCAGGGTTTAGCGCTTCTGGTAGGCGGATAGAGGTAGTTTGGGTGTAGCTTCTAGCATGTAGGTGTCCAAAGTATGGGAGGTTGTACCCACCGACGTCCAAGGGAAGTCTGGGATGTGTCCTTATAGAACTTGCCTCTGTCTTAAGAAGACACAGGTGCTCTGGGGCCATGGATACTTATCAAGCTAATGTGAAACTAGCATTGTTCCGACATGGGAAGGACGCGAGAATAGACAAATGGGCCCAATTCTAGCGTGAAAGATGGGCTGGCAGACTTTAATGAGGGATAACAGGATAAAAGTAGTAAGGCAAGTTGTGCTAGGGCAGAGCTCTGAGAGAATGCACAGTTGGCACAGAGTTGGAAAATAGTTAGGTCCTATCAAAGTATACTTCGGATTGAAATAAGTATGGTGCCATGCCATCAAGGGCTTTTGCAAGCATATCTACCTTCCGCTCGTAGAGTGCGTGGGTTCTTCGTACCTTGTCAAGGACAAGGTGGAGACCATGCACACCCTGACATGCTGATGGTGTATAGCACATGTCTCAGCACCTCTAGTAGTATGCTAAACCCTGACTGGTCTCCTCGTGGGGCTTGATTGTGCCCCTTCCAAAGTAATGGGCAGTTACAGCAGTTTGACACAGGGCCAACTAAGCTGATTTGCAGTGGTGATGAGATATTTTTTATCCACTGCTGATACCCTAATGTGGCGCCGGTCTCGGTGCCTGTTGCCACAGGTAACTGCTGCTGACTTAACAGGCTAACAGCTGCACTGTATAGCAACTAGACAGCGGGCCCAAGGATCGATAGCTACAGCGGAAGGTTTATGCGGTGGGTGGGCCCAGGTACACCGCTGTGAGTAGCAGATGGATGCTGCGTGCTCACTGGGTCTAAAGCTGTTCCGAATGGATGCAGCTGTTATAGATTATGTTAGCCTAACTGATTTGGACCTAAAGCGACAATATGTGCTGCGTTGGGATACCCAAGTACTATCGGCTGCTAAACTTTGCTGTCTCGGCTGACTGCGAGCAGATGTTGATTTTAGCTGCCCAGTCCTCAATTGCTATCAATGGAATAACGAACACTGTTACACACTGTATCTCAACCGTATGGTGCTGTCTTAAAGGTGTACCGACTTTGACTTCAGCTGAATCACCAAACACTAAGGCTGCGCGTGGCTGCCGATGTCAGCGGTTGCTGACGCTAAGATTACTAAGGGAGGGGCTTGGCACTGTGGCTCAAACTAGCCTCCACGCTATGTTTTACTAGGATAGACTTGGTCTGGACCGTCGGCTCTGGGGCCGGGGGGTAGATAGACTCGGTAGCTTTTGGCTCAGATGTTACAGCGATGCAGTAGACTTAATGCAAGCAGGAGGCAATAGCCACCACGCAAGGCACACAACCACTCCTCAGGTGGGGTCCTTGGGGGCGTAGCCGGATACAGGTGTATGCACACACCAGACACAACTAAAGGCTGCCGATGCTTGACTCCCGCAAGCCGGCCCAGCCGCTAATAAACAGCACTCCGGCTGTAGTCCAGTCTAGCAGAGCAAGGTCAGCAGCATGGAGCTTACTGATAGCTTGGTCTGTACAGTTGTGAACTCTAGGCAGAGTGGCTAAGACTCAAAGCCAAGGTGAGTTGTTGCTAGTCAAGAGAGCACGCTATTTATATGGTCGGCGTGAGCACCAACCTTCAATTGACCTTCACAAAGCAGCTTCCTGTAACTCCTGTTTATATCGTTTATATCAAGACTTCTGGCCCCTTCCCAGCTTCTCTCAGCTTCTCAACTTCCTCAATATAAAGTATATATCGTCCAGCTTCTCTGCAACTCCGTTTATAACAGGTTTCTAGATGCTTCCAGTGTATTCCAGACTTTCCTAGTGCCAGTGCCTGGAATCTTCCGGAAGGTCACTCTGAAGCTCTTACTCACGCAGTTCAACGGTGAGATCACACAGTTCGCTGCCATATGCCACTATGCTATCGCTTACATTACCCACTCTACTGTCTCGCTGCCGTCTTCAGTTCTTCAATACGAGCCTTTCGGCCGTGCGCCTCCAGCTTGTGGGCCCTTGGGTCCAGGCCGGGTTGGCCGCATGTGATGTCTTACCGATGTCAACTGTCGCAGCCTTGGGTGGGCCACCAAATGTTGTCTGGGTACTTGATGCTACGGCTACCTGCCTCGTCGTCACACTAAACCCTAAGCAATGGCATCAGCAGTGGAATCTTAGCAGCAGCAGCACTCCCGTGTGCTGCTGCTGAGAGTCGTTATGGTGCATAACAGGACTGGGTATTACAAAATTAGCGTGCATTCCAGTCTCGACACCTTGTTCCATCATTCATGTTAAACTTACCAAGCATGACAAGAATGGGTTGGGAATGGTGGGGGGGTATGAAGAAGGCGGAGGAGTGTGCGCAGCCTCGAGGCAGTGACCGGGAAGAAGGGTATGGAAAGAATCAGCTTGCTGTTGAGTTTGAGCAGTTGCGAGGGCTCTCTGCAAGTTAAGAGGGCTCCTGTGGATCGTACTCACTCTCCTGTTGACAGGAAGGCAGCAGACGGTGGGGCCACAGGTGCCCATGCTTCTTACTAAGGGGTTCGCATCATGGTGCTTCCAAGTTTCAAAAACAATACCGTCACCCATACACTGTTGAATGTTCTTCATCTGAATAGTTAAGTGGTATAAAAGACAAGGGAGGGCTGGGCTGGGAGGGATGTACATATGCCCAAGTACGTAAGGCCAGGGGTTGGGAGTCGGCGAGTAGTCCCAAAGGTAGGAAGGTAACAAGCATACAGAATGACTAGGGACATTAGGCAAGAAAAATAGAGAGGGATGCAGAAAGGACGACAGCCAGTTCTGGCATTCTGGCAGGGTCTATCGTTATGCCCGGGCCAGGGGTCCAATTGGCGATCTTGCTTCCGCTTACTGGGCCTAGCTGGCTCTAGCATTGGAAAGCACTTATTCTCAGACACTGCATGTACTTTGGTAGTCTTTGTAGTTGTGCATGCTTGTATATGGGGCGGCACATACCAGCCTGATTGAGGGCTTAGTAAAAAAGGTTCAAGGAGCACCCAGTTTGAACATGCTTTTGACTGTTACTGCTGTTTACCAAAGACAGGCTGAGGTTGGAGCAGGAGCAGGGTGTGTAAAGGGCAACACAGGAGCAGGACATTGTTAGGCCCGAACCCTAACAATTTAGGTTTTGAGGGTTTATGCCCTAAATCCTGTACCCAAGGGTGGGGTGTCAAAAAGGCTGCCAGCCTAGTTGTCTATTGTTGCTGTCAGCTGGAGACTCACTTTTAAAGTTGTTGACGCAATCATGCATGCAGTACCGTCTATCAGGGCAAAAGGGTGCTGCTGAGAGACTGTTGGCATTTGGGGCGGGATTCAGGTCTGGCATTGGGAAACTAGATTGTGCCGCCTGGAGCCAGGTGTCATTGACCACAATGGTTGACCACAATGAAGCTATTGGTTGATCACAATGAAGCCATGCATACTCTAGCTTGCTGGCAGGGGAGGATTGCAGCTGTGCTGAACTCTGCAAACCATCTCTTTAGCCACGTGCACCAACCTGTAATTGATCATGTGGCAAAAAGGAGCAGGGGTTTGGTGCAAACTGCAAGCCCTTCTGCTGCCAGTATCCTGGGAGCTGCAATCATAGTGGCCCGTGATGATGAAAAGCAAATGTGGATAGAGATAGGACGGGATAGAAAGGATAGTAGCTGACAAGGTGCGTTTGTATGGTAGCAAATGATGAAAGATGTAAGATGAAGGTAATAAAAGGCGAGCTTCAAGCCGTTTGGAGGAAGTCGGGCGATAATTAATGTGCAGTAGCCTTTCCTCCTGTAACGGCTTCTGTAAGCTCCTTATAAGATTAGAGCAGAAATGTGCGTTTAATTGGGGCTGGGTTTGCCCCTAGGCCGTCTAGGCAGTGATGACACATCTCATTTGTTGGGCTGTAATTCTTTCCTTCATCTGAATGTCAAGATCTGGGCTGGAAAGTACAGCCATACAACTGGTCAGGGCTGGAGAAAGGTAAACTGCTGCATTGTAGAGGCACACACACAAGAACAGAATAACGTTTGGCAGGCTGATTCATAGCTAAGAGACTCATAGCTAAGAGAGGACGAAGGCAGATAGAAGGCTGGCACCTGGTCCCTTATATGAGGCACCTAGCAGCTTTGAGATGTTCATTGCTGCATTGCTGGGATGGGAAATGTACTTCGGATTGGAATTAGTATGCATTCTGCCTTGCCACCATGAGGCGTTTTGTCAGCAGGTTTATTCTCAGCACAGAGAGTGTGTGTCGTCTTGTAAACCTTGTCAAGGACAAGGGTGGAGACCATGCACACCCTGGCATGCCAATGGTATTTCAGCACATGTGTCAGCACCTCTAGGAGTATGCTACACCCCCACTGATCTCCTGGTGGGGCTTCATCGTGCGCCTTCCAAAAGTGTGGTATTGGGCAGTCACAGCAGTTTGACACCAGGCTAGGCTGATTTGCAGCGGTAATGAGATCTGACTTGTATCCATTGCTGATGCCATTGCCTATTACTTAACCCAAAATTCTTACCCCTAAACCCTTAAACCTAGGCAATGGCATCAGCAGTAAAGTCATAGCAGCAGCAGCAGCACTCTTGTGTGCTGGGTGTATTCAGAGCTGTTATGCACTACTGGACTGGGTATTACGACATTAGCGTGCATTCCAGTCTCGACACGTTTTTTCACCATTCATGTCAGAATTGACATCAAGCATGACAAGAGTTGTAGGGAGGGGTTAGGGGCGGGTGTGAAGAAGGCGGACAAGTGTGGGCAGCCCCGAGGCAGTGATTGGGAAGAAGAATATGGAATGGATTGAGCTTGCCGTGTTGAGGTAGAGCAGTTATGCTACTTTAGGGTTTAGGGCGAAGACTCTTTGCAAGTTGTGAGGTCTCATGTGGATGGAATGCTCTGCTGATAGCAAGACAGCAGACGGATGATCTGGCCACAGGTGCCCATGCTTCTTACTGAGGGATTTGCATCATGGTGCTTCCAAGATTATAAAACTGATAGCATCACCTGCTGATCTTCATCTCGAGAATTTAGTGGTATAGAAGGCAGGGGCTGGGAGGGCGATACCTACCGGTAAGGTTTCAGACGGTGGGCGTTGGGGGGGGGACAACAGGTCTGCCCTCAGAAAACTAGATTGTGCATAGGTTTCATTGACTACATTTTGATAAGGCCGTGCACACTCTAGCTTGCTGGCAGGAGGGCTTGGAGCTGTGCTGAACTCTGAAATCCACCAAGCTATGATTGAATATGTAGGCAAAAAGGAGCAGAGATTTGGTGCAAACTGCAAAGCCTTCTGCTGCCAGTATCCTGAGAGCTGCAATCATAGTGGCCCGTGATGTGAGAAGCAGATATGCATTCAAATGGTAGGAACTGAAAGATGTGAAAGGAAGCGAATGAAGGTGAGCTTGGAGGTGTTTGGCGGAAGTTGGGCCAGGAGTGAAGTGCAGCAGCCTGTTTTTCCGTAAGGGCTTCTGTAAGCTCGTTATTAGGTTAGAGCAGAAAGGTGTGTGTAAAGGGGGTTGGGTTTGCCCCTGGGGCGTCTAGGCAGTCAGGACACGTTTCAGTTGTTGGGCTGTGTTCTTCTCTAATGCATGGATGTCAAGATCCGGGCTGGAAAAAGCACAGCCATACAACTCTTCAGGGCTGGAGAAAGGTAATCTCGTGCATTGGCACGGGCACACACACACAAGAACAGAATAGCGTTCGGCACGCTGATCCAGGTCAGCTCATAGAGACAAGGATGACAGACGGAAGGCTGACAGCTGGTCTCTTATATGAGCCAGCCGTCAGCTTTGAGATGTTGCTGCGCTGCTGGGATAAGGTGGTTGAGCCTTTTTAGCTTTCTATGCTGACCTGAGCTTACTGACAGTGTGTGTCAATTGGTTTTGCATCAAGCATAGGCTGTGTGAGGAGACCAGATACACACAAGCCGTGCGTGCTGAAGGATCTGTGAGGGACGTGTTATTTTGCTTCGTGGGATCTTAGTAATGGATCCGTAGGAAAGGGCAGAGGGAATAGGAGGAGCAGGGTACATAGATGGCAGGCAAGACAACGTGTAACACGTGTAACGAGAATTATGGCGGCCATGCAGATCCATGCTCGGCCAAGATTCATGCAGTTAAGATCACCAAGTGGCTGAGGAGCTGCATCTTTTATTTTGGACCCTAGAAGCCTAAAGACCTAGAGCATAAAAACCTAAACCTGAAAACCTGAAATCACCAAGTGGTTGAGGAGCTGCATGTTCTATGTAGAACTTTGTCCAGCGTTAGTAGAGATCGTACAATTTATGCGGTCTTACAGTTTGGGAGAACATGAGGTGCGGAGGGGGCTAGAAGGGGAAGGGGACTCACAGCCAGTCTGCACCGGCGGATGGCTGGGCCCCAGAGAAGGGGATGTAAGAAGAGTTGGGGCGGTGTTGGTACTAGGGGAGTTGACCAAGGGAACTGAAACTGGCATCACTGCAGTGTTTGTCCTAAACCCTAAACCCTAGGCCCTAAGGTTGGGCGGTCTTGGTATCATGGGAGTTGACCGAGGAATACCGGCATCACTGCAGTGTTTGTTGTAGACCCTAAACCCTAGACCCTAAACTCCTAAGCCCTAAGTTTGGGTGGTGTTGGTACTAGGGGAGTTGACGGAGGAAAAAGGGTGTCACTGCAGTGTTTGTCCTAAACCCTAAGCCCTAAGCTCGGGCGGTGTTGGTACCAGGGGAGCTAACCGAGGAAAACCGTCGTCACTGCAGTGTTTTATTGAACGATGTTTACCATCACAAGCATTCATAGCTCTTGCAGCAAGGGAATGTAGCTGCTCGCAGATAGCATGTGCTTGTGTTTAGCTTTGGCAACCCAGACTGGTGTCGAATCCGCCATAGGCTTAATAGAAGTATTCCCACAAGCCCACAAGGTAATATGGTTAGTGATGCGCCTGCTGGCCAGGCCATTTTGAACCCCACAGCCCAATGACATGGGGTGTGATGTGCCTTGTGTGGATTGCTTTGACATTCCTTTTCAAGGACTAACACACACTTGCAAGGTGCTCTGGGGTGTGCTGTAAGCTGCATGAGTCCTTGTAGCAGGGATCGCTTGGAATGGCTCGGTGGAAGGGGAGGATTGGGATGGGAAGGATTGGGGAAGGGGAGGTTTGGTATGGGGAATGGGAGGTGGGAGGCGCAGGGGGGGGATTGGGGAGGAGGGGGAGGGGGCGGTGGAAAGGGAGGATTGGGGAGGCGGAGTAGTGGAAGAGGAGGATGGGTGGAGGGCTCAGAATGGGTGTATATATAGGATGAGCTTGGCAAGCAGGCAAGCAGGGCAAGATGGGGGGCCAAGTTCCGAGATATGAATGATTGAGGTGGAGACTATGAGCAGAAGAAGAAAGGGGCGCCAGGCAGGGCTTGGGGGAGTCAAAAAGTTCAATGGGGAGAAGTGGCCAAGGAAGTAGCAGGCTCACTTTGCTGAGCGCTGTCCCGGCATCCAACGGTTACGTTGCTGGGCCCCCACAATAGTGCACTTGACCCCACAATAGTCCACTTGACGGCTATAAATGTGGTGTGCTTATTATTACATTTCATGATATGCCATAGCAATAAGTGCCATAGGCCCCGCTGTGGTGTGCTTACAGCTCAGGAGATGCAAATTAAATAGTTTAGACATCCTTATTGATTAGACAGAATGTGTGGGATGGAAGCAGGGATGGAGTTCTTGCGCAAGCAAAATGGGTTAAGGGTGGAGGGATATAGAAGGTGAGGTGGGCGGCAGGGGCTGCTGGTCTGGCGTAAAGTCTGAAGGACGGAATAGTGCTGCACAGCAGCATAATCAATCAAAATCACTGCAAGCAGTCGAATTATATGACTTATGAGAGTAGACTTAGTAGTATTAGGCTTGGTTACTGTCCTGACCCTAATTTTCTGCGCAGGTTCTTGAATCGTCCAATTACCATAAAGCATATCAGCAGCATCCGCGTCTGATACCTGGCGCTAATGTATATCTTGAACATATTCATGCGTTTGCTCCGCACCTTCGGGCAATACTTCAACTTTTTAACCTCATATTTGATGCTGCCACGATGCGATGGTAAAAGCTCGCGGTGCGAAAGGTTTTAGAGGTTGCATAGGAGGATGTAACAAGATGTACATGTATACATGTTACGTGATTGGCACAGTACTGGCCTGATTGAGACCATGTCTCCGAGCTTGTCAACAGATGGTGAGAGCAGGCATGGCAGGAGAGCAGACCCCTGGGGCAACCATCTGAGGGCCACACGCGGCTTGGGTATGCGTGAGTATATTCTATAATACTGATAAAGCAGTCGCGGTGCACCGTCATGCCTATATGCAGCATCTCCGTGGACTGTGCGTCCGCGAGCGCATGCTGAGCAGCCGCTCCTTCGCCCAAGCAACGAGCTTGTGCTGCATTCAGCAGCTCGAGCTTCTTACCATATCTAGATGGAACTATGTGGGCCGGCGGTAGGGGATATAAAGCGTGAGAAGGCACGTTTTGGCAAGTTGGACGGTTCCAGGACCTGCGCAGACTGTTAGGCGCACCAGGCAAAAAGCAGTTGCTGCTTCTAGGCGATAGCCCTCACTATGGTCGGAGGTGGAAGGGAGTGGGTGGGGCTTTACCTGCATCTGTCAACAGTGCTAAGACTTTTTCAAACGATTGCAGCACGCAGTTTTGCCAGATTTCTGCAATGCTTAGCTGCCTAAGATAGTTTAAGCAGGTAGATTGGATGCTGCTTTGGACGTATTCCATACTCAGGAGAGGTTTTTGGACATGTGACATGGTCAAGTCACACATGGATATGGAGGGTGGGCACGATCACTCAAGCCGGTGTAGTGTTATGGAAGCACCTCAGCAACTTGGATCGAGCCGACTGTACATATTGATTTTAGATGCAGCTATCTAGGAAGTAGGGGCCCATGTGATGTTATAGATCACACTATAATTTGAAGTGTACACCAGAAGGTAAAAAGTCCGAAAAGGCAGAACATTCTTCCTGGACGAAGACATGTTTACAGAAAGGCAGAAAGGCACGAAAAGTATAACAGGGCTTCCTATAGGTGGCAGATCTTTTTGGGAAGGCGCAAAGATCAAAACAACAGGACACCATTCCGTTCCCATGTAGTGCTGCTGTTCATGCCAGTAGACCATGATTTGGGAGTTGGCCAAGGTACTATCACCCTCTTGTTTGTGGGTTGAGTTCAAAGTTGTTGACAGGCCGTCATTGACCAGGTGGTTGCTGGTTGACCAGTGCATGAGGCCTGTGTGTGCTTGAAGCAGTTGACCATCACGCACTCATACTTCAGTTTACTCTGAGTGATGTACGTGCTTGATGATTAAGCTACACCTTGTATGCTGCAATTTTTATCCTACAAGTGTCTATAGATACAGTGTTTTGGCAGATAACAGGGGTGGGGTGCTGCGTTCCCAAGCGAATGGGGCCTCTTTTTTAGATTCCCCCTCTGCCAAATAGAGGCTTAGTGGCATGTATTTGAACGAGCCTTACTGGAGCGGCATTTGGATTCTTAGATTCGGAGGGGTTCGCACATGTTGCATGGATCTTGGATCGAGCTGACTGTACATATCAATGTTGCATGCAGATATGTAGGAAACAGGGGCCCATGTAGCCATATAGATCACATAAGTATTCAAGAATGTTCACCAAAAGGCAGAAAGCCTGAAAAGGCAGAACATAACTTCCTGGACAAAGAAAGGTTTACAGAATCAGAAAAGACAGATGAAGTAGAGCAGGGTAGATTAGATGGGTAGATTTTCATGGAACGGCAGCAAGACCGAATCAACAGGACACAGCTCTGTCCCGTGCTGTTCTAGTGTTCATACCAGTAGATCATGATGTGGCACTTGGCCAGGTCGCAATCACCCTCTGGCTGTAGCTAGTTCAGAGGCGTTGACCGGGCACTAATGACCAGGTGGTTGCAGGTTGACCAGTGCATGAGGGCTGTGTGTGATGGGAGCAGCTGGTCATAAAACAGTTGCACCACCTTACTGTATATGGTGATTTACCTGCTTCATGATCAGCTGGAGATTTCATGCTACAGTCTTCATGCTACAGTTGTCTATAAATACAGTGTTTGCTAGATAAAAACAGGGGTAGGTGTTGTGATTTCAAGCGACTGGAGCACCTTGTAATACTTGTGACATGTGATGCTGTAGTATGCCGGACAGTGTGTGCGGCATGCGGTGCATGTTCGGCTGTGGCACTCCTGCCTAAGCCTCAAGTGCCTAGGGTTTAGCCTTGGCGCAGCCAGCGGCTGCTGCCTGCATTGCTATATTGGCACGAACAGCGCCTACCACTCCAATTTTGTCCCGTGGTGGATGGACCATAGGCTAAGCCCTCGCATTCAGCATGTTCTTTGCTGTACAGTTGATGTGTGCATTTATGTCTTGAGCTAGTGTGTGATGAAATCGAGCCAGTCTAATTGGCAGCTATTGGCAGTTATGTATGGAAAATCTAGAGTGATCTGTAGTGTTCCGCGTTGATTTCATGTAACAAGTTCTGGCTTACTACAATGCTTAATTGCATATAGCTGAAGGAGCTGAACTGGAGCGTTAATTGGATTCTTATATTCAGAGAGGTTCGCACATGTTACATGGGCGTTGACTGGAGCGTCTGCTTGACCCACGACCATTGACATGCAGAATTCCCCTTGAAGACCAAAGAAGATAGCTTGGAACATATACTTAGGGTTAGGGTTGAACCTCACTCAGCAAATCGTCTGGGGCTGGGCTCCTGCCTTGCTCACAAGTAGTGCACCCTCGACAAGAGGCCAGGCAGGGTGGAGAACGAAAGTGATAATGGTAATGTTTACTAGTTATGCACTAGTTTACCTGATCAGGGCTGAAGTCTGCGATATTGATATGACACTCGCTACAACTGCTGTGTCGATCATGTTCTCTGTGGACGATGGTTTCCTTGGTTGCGCCTTGTTCAGACTGTACCGGAACGCCATTGACAAAGCATTTGTTAATATCAAGACAGGCTGGACAGACACACCATGACCTCCTCCAGTGAACTTCGGTACCTTCCATACCCTTTGCCCCGGGCAAGGATTTGGGCAAGTACCAAAATTGGGTGAGGGCGTTAATCTGGCAGTTTTCTGGGCAGCGTTCAGGTGAGATTGCGGGCGCTATCAAGAAGTCAACTGCAAAACAGGAAGCGAGTAGATACAGGGACCTTGGTTGTATTGGCTTGCAGAGTCTCCGGATAAAGCAATTGTTTCTGTCCATGCACAGCTCCAGCACTGCTTGACGCCGTAATGTTGGTAATAAGGTCTATTTTGCCTTACGCGAAGATACAAGGGATGTAAGCATTACTTGGTTGCAAGAGAAGTGAATGCCAGGAAATTGTGGAGGGAGCCTTACAAACCTATGAGGGGGGGAGGGGACGCCAGGGTTCAAGCTTACCCTACATACCCTCTTCTGCGATTACGGGCAAGCAGTCTGAGGCACCCTACCTCTTGGACTGGTGGAACTAAAGGGTGAGGTGAAGAATGGTGACCGGGCTTTTAGGGGCCCCCCCCTTCAGTTTAGAGCTGTTCCTCCGGAAATCCCCAACCTTCTCCCTAAGCAGGGTTTGCCGCAGCCCGCCCCCCCCCCCTCCCCCTGTAATGTTTTGGGGCCCCCCTTGGGGCTATGTGGCACTTGAATATGGAGGGTGGGCTTGATCCACTGGTCTTGGGTGTACCAGCCCTCTAGAAGGCGTTAAACTCTAGCTCTCAGCATTGCGTTGCGTCGCATCTCCCTCAGGTCGGGTGCGCGCAACCAGTCGGACCCATTTGGCTTTTGGCACAATGCAGTCTGCTACCCTAAGCTAGCTCATATGTCTGGCTTAACGGCGTCTGCCAATCAGCTCTCAGTCGGAAAAGAAGCCCATCGTCAGCCGATCATGGCTTCGCAGACCCTCAGCTCAGGCGGCTTCTGCCTTTTGGCAGCCACACAGTGGCTGAGTGGAGGCCTTTGAGGACAGTATGAACCTCGAAGAAGTCGGCAGCTTCTGGATACCAGCTCCGTCAGACCACATCTGGCCTGGAAAGGCAACTTTCGCCAAAGGTGTTCATGATGGTAGCAAGGCAGCAGGCACAGCAGCTCAATTTCTGGTGATGTACCCTCGAGACATTAGATGAAGAAGACCGTGGGAAAGGAACGGGTGCTCCTTTTAAAGGTGGCCCCTACCTGGCCTTGAGGAGCCCAAGTTGGCTCGGGAATGAGCATGCCAGCAGTAGGATACAACAGTCAGCAGAATGTGGCACGAGTTACAAACGTTTTAGTAAATACATATTGGCATTCCTAATTGCATGCCTTGTCTCCCATGTGGGCATGTGGTTACGTGCGGCAGGCCATGCAGGTAAATGGCTATCACATTGGTTTTTGGGGAGTTTTTACAATGTTTGGATCACAGTAAGGCTTGTGAGGAGGTGGCATGGAGGGTTTTTCTAGGATGGTTTCAGAAAAGCCTTAGGGCCTGTCACCTTACTTACTAATCAGAACAACTTTTGGCTCAGGTGGCATGGAACATGTTGATATGCACACCTCTTTGGCATCTCAGGCACATAGCATCTATGATTGGATCTCAAATTTGGCAAACAGTCAGCATCTCATGGGTGGACGTGTGGTCTTGGCAAGCGGGCATATGCTGGCGAAGTACGTGTTTAGCTGTGGACCCATGCATGGTGAGGCTAAACTTTGTGCTGTCATTCCATCGTGTCCCTCATCTAGGCATTGCGGCATGTTGTAGTGCCATCTAGGGGGCGCTAAACCCTAGCTGTTGGAACCTTGTGGTTCACTTGGTTGGCCTTCTAGGTGGGCCTAAAACCCTAGCTGTAGGAAGCAACATGCATTGGTAGGGCAGAGCTGAGGCCCTTTAACAGCCGATCTGCAGTGTGGTCGAGAGAGCTGCAGTACCAATTCTCTGACCCTGGCCCAGGGTGGGCAATGTTCATCATGTATGTTGTGCCAATGCATGTATGGACAATTTCAGAAGGGGGCATGGGTATTCCTGCATATCCTGGTGTGTGCTGTAGTGCATGTTCATTGTGCATGTATGCATTGCATGGGTGCATTGTGTCGTTATCTCCAGTACATGCACGCCCAGAAGGACTCGGAGGCCATGGTGTAGACGCTGAAGTGTGGGGTGGTAGGGTTGGAGGTGGCTTTGTGGTGAGCCAGAACTGCTAAGGTTGTGCTTTTGTTGTGGGTACCCTCACCAGTAGGCTCTACTTCCTTAATTGTACGCCACCAACCAGTGTGCGTAGATGTAACAATGTAACAATGGGTGTACCGGGAGCACGTCAGCACTTTGGATCAAGCCCATCACCCACGCTTGTAGTAATGGATATATATATATATATGATGCAGAAAATATATCTATGATATATGTCTCGCAGTATCAAGGGCTTATCCCTAAATCCTAGTGCACTGTAATGCGGATGGTCCATGTGTGCATGTGCCATCCTGTTTCTTTGTAGCAGCCATTAGGCATGTGTTCACATCCCAAGAGTCCTTTGCGCTTGATCCTTCTCTCCTCTTTATGGATTTGTTCGATCAAAATGTTAATGTTTCTTGCCCCCCTCCCCGCTCTCTCCATCTTTCATTTCCCTTCTGTGCAGCGTAGACGTGGGCAGCAGTGATGTGTGGCATGGTGTGAAGGAGACAAACACATAGGAAACATGAACGGGACAAAAACGTAGGTGAGAAAGACGGAGAGAGGAGGGCCAGGGCAGGGCGAGGAGATGGGGGGGCCTAAGCACACTGATTGATGGCGTACAATGAAGGAAGTAGAGCCTACTGGTGAGGGTACCCACAACCAGAGCACAACCTCAGTTCTGGCTCACCACAAAGCCACCTCCGACCCTACCACCCCTAACTTCAGCGTCTACACCATGGCCTCTGGGTCCTTCTGGGCGTGCATGTACTGGAGATAATGACACAATGCACCCATGCCATGCACACATGCACGATGAACATGAACTACAGCACACACCAGGATATGCAGGTATACCCATGCCCCTTCTGAAAAATGTCCACACATGCATTGGCACAACATACATAATGAATAGTGCCCACCCTGGGCCAGGATCAGAGAATTGTTCAGCAGCTCTCTCGACCACACTGCCTTTCGGCTGTTAGAGGGCATCAGCTCTGCCCCACCAGTGCACGTTGTCGACTATAGCTAGGATTTTAGGCCCGCCAAGAAGGCCAACCAAGTGAACCACAAGGTTCCAGCAGCTAGGGTTTAGCGCCCCCTACAACGTACCGCAATGCCTTGATGAGGGACCCCTGGGGTTTAGTTCTTCTGATAGTTGGATGGAGGTCGTTTGGGTGTAGCTTCTAGCATCTAGGTCTTCAGATTCGGGAGGTTGTAACCACCGACGTCCAAGGGAAGTCTGGGGTGTGTCCACTTGGACCATGCCTCTGTCTTAAGAAGTACAGGTCAGGGTTAAGGACATATCATGAATCCTTGCTGGCATGATCCAAGACTTGCGTGCCCTAACCCATGGAGGCTGTGGGGCCCCGCATATCAAGCTGTTGTGAAACTTGCATTGGCCGTTTGGCAACAGAAGGATGCGAGAATAGACAAAGGGGTACCAATTCTAGTGTGCAAGATGGGTTGGCAGACTCCAATGAAGAATAATAGAATCAACGTAGTCAGGCAAATTGTGCTAGGGCAGAGCTCTGAGAGGATATGCGCAGATGGCACAGGATTGGGGAAAAGTTTGGCGGCCCTATCAAAGTGTACTTAGGATTGCAATTAGCATGCTGGCTGCGCATCAAGGGGTTTTGTCAGCTGGTTACCTTCAGCACATACTAGAGTGTGATGGTCTTGGTTTCTTGTCAATGACAAGGGCGGAGACGATGCACTCCCTGGCATGCCGAGGGTGTTTAGCACATGGGTCAGCACCTGTAGTAGTATGTTATTACCTTTCTGATATCCTGGTGGGCTTGATCGTGCACCTTCCAATGAAATGTGTGGTATTGGGCAGTCACGATTACGATTACGATTACATCATGGCCCCTCAAAGGGGGCGCCCGTACGGAGCCAACCTAGGCTCCATGGGCAGAAATACTGGAACCTGGTCCATCAGAAGTGAATGTCTCAGCAATATCACCTCTTGGTCCAGAAGAAAAGGTATCGAAAATACGACCTTGCCATCCATCCCCGAATAATGACAAATCAAAGTAAGGATTATAGTCCTCACATTCCTCCGACCTCCGAAATTCCATGCATTCATAAACAAACTTTGCAACTTGGAAACTTGGCTCTTGGTCCATGAACAATCTCACGTTGTCTGAATTATGCTTCATTGTACTAGAAGCTTCCTGGCAACCTCCAAACTGTGCAAACAAAACGGTATTATACTTCTCACGAATTCTATCATATGCTGGGCATTCAAAAAGAAAGTGTACCTCGTCCTCAACCACTGTGCGGGAACATTTTGAACATACACGATGCTGCCTTGGCAGTTTGGGACGAGCCCACCTCCCAGTTTCAATAGCAAGATGGTGTGCACCAGTACGAAACCGCATTAACTGTTTCACATAAGTAAACGGGATACCTGATGTGTGCCTGATATACCTTGGCATACCCTGAGGATAGCCAGCCTCTAACTCCTCCTGAGGGATGTCTCCCGTCATAAACCACGAATGATATGTGGAAAGCTTGATCAAATTTGAGCTGACAGATTGCCTGGGGTTTGCATATGCGGCCACCTTGTCCCATGGCTCTTGCAACATGGTATCCCAAGCACCCCACACTTTAAGCCATGGAATAGCTGCAAGTTTATCATTGTCCGGCTCAGCTAGGCCATTTGTTGCCAGAAACTCTGCAATGGTCCCATCTGCGTCTCTACCCTGAGAAAGAGAGCGTACTGTATGCATATACCGTCCAGCCCAGCTCTTAGGAGCAGAACCAACCCCCTCGCCTGCGTAAGATGCCAGAGATTCACGCACAGCCATGCCCAATAGGCTATCAGAGGGCACTTTGCAAAGCCTACGCCATAGATCAATAGAGGCTCGTAACCAACCCTTTGCCACTGGATTCATGCACATCTCCTTATGCACCACAGTTGTTGGCACAGACTTCCTCAACTTCCCCAGCTGCCTTAAAAATATGTTTTGAATCTTTTGAAGCTCATTGTCCCATAGCTTGTCCAGCGTATCACAAGAGAACAGCAGATCCGGTCCCCATACCTCACTACAATACTCCATAATTGGCACAACCAGGCAAGAGAACATCCGTAACTTGATAGAAATATCAGTGATCCCTGCTAGTTTAAATCTTGGGAACAGAGCCCACATTGCTTTACGAGCCGCCGTGGCCAGAGATTCAATAGCGCATGACATACCTTTTGTCTCATGCAGTATAATGCCCAGGTAACGGAACTCAACGGAGCGTTGGACAGTCTCCCCGTTGTATAGCCATTGGTCAGGCACCTCTGGGGTATTGGCCTTGCGAAACACCACAATTTCTGTTTTGCGGACATTTACCTCCATGCCTTTAGCTAAGCAAAACTGGTGTAAAACATCCAGCATCTGTTGCAACTCCATAGGATTGTGTGTCAACAAGACCATGTCATCAGCATACAACAACATTTGAACTAACTTTCGGCCCATTTGCACTCCCACATTGGGTAGCCTCTGGCGTAACCATGACAAACTCGTCTATGAAAAGACCAAAAAGGAGTGGAGACAGGGGGTCGCCCTGCTTCACTCCACATGTGCTGGGAATAGCATCGCCCATTGTGCCATGCAGCTTGGGTACCAGCGGAACAGACCAGTACATTTGTATGATGGCTTGCAACATACGACCATGAACCCCTAGTTCAGCCAACCTTTGTATCAAGTAGTCTCTGCGTACTCTATCGAATGCCTTCCGGAAATCCACAAAGCAGCAATAGAGAACCTTTCTGCTCTTTTGCGTAGATTCAATGAGATGCCGAAGCACAAACACATGGTCAACAGTACTCTTCCCGGCCCTAAAACCTGCTTGTCCCTCTGCTCTCCAACCATTCTTTTCTGCACAAACAGACAACCGCGTGTCCAAGATGACAGCATACAACTTGCCTAGAACCGATCCAACAGCAATCGCTCTATAATTGTCACAGTAGTTTGACACAGGGCCAAGCTGATTTGCACCGGTGGTGAGATATGTTTTGTATCCACTGCTGATGCCATTGCCTGATACCCCAAACCCTGAAGCCTGATACCCTAAACCCTGAAGCATGATACTCTAAACCCTAAGGCCTGATACCCTAGGCAATGGCATCAGCAGTCAAGTCTTAGCAGCAGCAGCACTCTTGTGTGCTGGGTGTATGGGGAGCCGTTATCATGCAGAACAGGACTGGATATTACGACATCAGCGTGCGTTACAGTCTCAAGACCTTATTCCACCATCCTTGTTGGACTTGGCAAGCATGACAAGACTGGGTAGTAAGAATGGCGGGGGGCGGGGGGTAGATGGACTAGGCGGAGGAGTGTGGGCAGCCCCGAAGCAGTGACCAGGAAGAAGGGTATGGAAGGGATTGAGCTTGCTGTTGAGGTAGAGCAGTCTCCCTCTTTGCACTAAGTTGCGAGGGCTCCTGTGGATCATACTCACTCTCCTGTTGATAGCAAGACAGCAGACGGTGGGGCCACAGGGGCCCCTGCTTCTTACTAAGGGATTCGCATCATGGTGCTCCCCAAGTTGATGATACCAATACTGTCACCCATACACCTGTTTGTCTTCATCTTAAGAGCTTAGTGGTATAGAAGGCAGGGGCTGGCAGGGCTGTACCTAGGGTTTCAAACAATGGACGTTTTTGGGGGGGCAACAAGAGTTCTGCCCTTATGAAACTAGATTGTGCATGGAGCTAGGGTGCATTGACCACAATGCGATAATGCCGTGCACACTCTAGCTTGCTGACAGGGGGGCTTGCAGCTGCGCTGAACTCCATTTCTTAGTGCCCCCACGTGCACCAAGCTGTGATTGATTATGTAGGCAAACGGCAGCAGTGGTTTGGTGCAAACTGCAAAGCCTTCGTTCCTCAGCTGCCGGTACTTGGGAGTTGCAGTCATAGTGGCCCTTGACTATGGTGAGAAGCAAATGTATATAGAGAAAGGACGGATAGAAAGGATAGCGGCTGACAAGATGCGTTCATATGGTAGCAATTGAAAGATGTGAGATTGAAGAGGCCTGCTTGGAAGCGTTTAAAGGAAGTTGGGCCAGGAGTACAGTGCAGCAACCTGCCCTTCTGTAAAGGCTTCTGTAAGCTCCTTATAAGATTAGAGCGCGGGATTGTGCGTTTACAGGGGGCTGGGTTGGCCCCTGGGCCATCTCGGCAGGTTCATGACACATCTCAGTTGTTGGGCTGTAGTTGTTTCCAGCATCTGGATGTCAAGATCCGGGCTGGAAAGTACAGCCATACAAACTGGTCTGGGCTGGAGAAAGGTGATCTGGTGCATTGCAAAGGACACACACACCAAAACAGGATAGCGTTCGGCAGGCTGATCCAGGTCAACTTAAAGAGACAAGGAAGAGAGATAGAAGGCTGACATCTGGTCTCTTATATGATGCAGCTGGCAGCTTTGAGATGTTGCTGCGTTGCTGCAATGAGTTGGTCCTAGCATTTGTAGCACTCTATGGTGAGGTGAGCTTTCTGTTGTGTGTGTCCGTTGTTTCCTCATCTAGCAAGCATATGCTCTGTGATGCGACCAGACACACAGGCCCTACTGCTAAGAGCTTTGTGAGGGACATGTTTTGGTTGGTGGGATCACGATGGATCTGTAGGGAAGGCAGAGGGAATGGGAGGAGCAGGGAGCATAGAGCGCAGGCAAGACAACGTGCAACACGTATTGGGAAAATCATGGCGGCCGTGCGGGTCCCTGCTTGGCCATGATACATGCAGTTAAGACCCTTAAACCCTAAACCCTAAAACCCTAAAACCCTAAACCTCAAGATCACCAAGTGGCTGAGGAGCTGCATGTTCTACGTAGATTTGTTTGCCATGTACATGCAAAGTCCCCTTCTTGGACAATGTGTGCATGCAACCTGGTTTGTCTAATATGGTAGTACAGAGTTGCAATACTCATGCCCTACCGGGCTTCAATACACCATGAGTTTTGAATTTGGGTTTTGCTCTTACTGTTGGTGGTATCCCATAGCAAAAGCACCCTGCTTTCAAGCAGGTACTGTAGTTTTGGCATACAATGAAGGACAAAGTGAACCACTTTTGAAGGTGATTGTGTGTTATACCCTTGAGTCTACAGTGGCTGCTATGTACACATACACATACAGTAATTTCCGTAGTATGTGGGAAAAAGCTCAGGCTAAAGGATGGTTGGATGTGGGTCTGTACAGAGTACATAGCTAAAAGCGGGGGTCCATCCGCTGAAGTGAAGCGAAGGGCAGGGGCGTGAAGTGGATGGGGGGGACTGAGGGGGGGAGAGTGAAGGGGGGGAGAGTGAAGGGGGGGGGGGCAGATGATGTTGGATATGCAGGGCAGGATAAGTGTAAGGATCAGTGGGGTTGCAGATGTCAGTGGGTGTCAGGCCATATAACCTGCCATTGCTCCTTTTCCTTGCTCTAGTTGCTTATATTGAAGGTTAGGTGTACCGTGGACGGCTCGTAAGGTGCACAGTACATGCAGGAGGTTGGTTTCGGGAGGTTGTCTTGTTGTCCATTGGTTGCCTGTTGCAGCTGGGGTACAGCTCTAACACCCCCATCTGTCTGCTAGATTTGTCGGAACACAGCTGCGTGGTTGGGAGTCTGGGTTGTGTGACTTGCAAGGATCTTGTGGAGTTAAATATTTATGTGATGGGGTTTATGCACTAACTAGTTCACCAGCTCATGGGAGAATGTTGGGGCATTGACATGATGCTCTCTACAACTGATGTTTCGACCTTGTTGCTCTGGACAACTGCTTTCTCTTCAGCATTCAGCTCAGATTGTGAATGCTATGAAGAGAACAGTCGTCAATTGCAATGACAGGCTGGACAAACACACAGCCAGCCTACTTTTATAAAGGAGGAAAGGTTGTGGAAAGTACCCAAGTTGGGTGAGAGTCTCAACGCCTGGCATATAGTTTACATTTTCTGGGTGCCATTCAGGTCCAATCATTAAAACATGCAGTTCAGTCCGTCAGTACATCCTGTGACAACACAGTGCATGCATACAGGAACATCAGTCGTGTTTGGCTTGCAGAGTGTCCAGATAAAGCAAATGTTGCCATCTATGCACGGCTACAACACTTAGACTTGCCTTTGTAATGTTGGAAACAATCGTTTTTAAGATGCAATGGATTTACGCATTGGTTGCCAAAAGAGGAACTTGATGCATGAAATTTGTGTGGGTGCGCTGGGGCTGGGTAGCACATAGATATGGAGGGTGGGCTCGACTATTCGAGGTGCTGAAGTCATCACGCAAGCACTTCAACACCTTAGTTATATCCAGGCCATCATCAAACCTAACTTGGATGCAGATATACCAGACTCAGGAAACATATTTATGATATGTATTGCAGCATCAAGAGCTTGCCGTGCAATGCAGTGTGGCTGATGCCTTTGTGCATGTGCCACCCTCTTTGTCGGAGCAGTCATTAGCATCATGCGGTGCCTTCCCTTAAGCGCTGAAAGCTCAAGTCATCTCATATCTCTACGAATTTGTTATACTATATTGTTTATGCCCCCCCCCCTCTCTACCCCTCTCCTTTTTTTGCAGCGTACAGTCACGTGGGCTGCAGTGATTTGATATTTCCCTGAGCAAGGCATTAAACTGCTTGGCTTGCTGTTGACTGGGTCAACTGGTCAGCACATGGCAAGTCGAAATGGGCTGGCCTGACATACATTGGCTAGCAAGGGATTTAGGGTGGGCTGGTGGCAGCCGTTGTGTGAGTTTTGGACAGGAACTTGAGTATGCCGTTGGAGCCTAAGTTGGCTCCTTGTGGGTGGCGCTGCCCCCACCGGCGCCCCGCTTTGACGGGGCCATTTGGTAATTGTAATTGTAATTGTAATTGTAATTGATATTTCCACCTCCCTGGACCCCTTCATGTATAAATTATGAGGAAGCCAAAGACACCTTGTGAGGAGGGGAAGGACAAGTTCTGAGGAGGGAAGGGGATGAGTGGCAATATTCTAATACACCAATGATGATTAATGCTCAATGCTATGCATTAAGCGTGGTGGGGAACGGGGCAAATTGCTCCTAGGGATACTGTAGAAACTCTGGTGCTTTTTCAGAGAGTGTGTAATGTGTGATGAAGGATGCTTGGCACAGATACCAGAGACACCTCCATTAACAGGGAGCCCTGCAGGCAGTTGTGCATCAGCTGGTTTCCCACTGCTGCCTAGCCACCTCGCCATCATCCGGCCAGTGATGGTGGGAGCTTGCTTGCCAGCAATGGGAGAACCAGAGTGGTTCACTAGTTTAACCTGGACAATCGGACACGTGTCCAGGATTGCTATGAGCTCACTAAAGGCGTCCTACTTGGGCCATCGAGTGAGTGCCGAGTATTCAGCCTTTGGGTAGTTGGGTCGTATCCGTGGAGTTGTACTTGAGGATCATTTGTCTAATGCTCTGTTGCATCCGCTGCTAGCAGCCAATCCGATTGTTGACGCAAAAACTGGCTGCAAGTTGACGTGGCACTTGCGACACACCCAGTGCCACCGTCCAGTGATTGGGAAGAAATCACAGAACATAACGGGAAGGCAGCCTTTGTGCATCTTGGCACTGTGTACTATATCATATTCTGTACAGCAATCGCTGCTCTGGGATTTGAAATACGTACCTGAGGCGACTGTCGGAACATGTCCATGCTAACCTCGAGGAGGAACCATATGTATATCGTTTCACATGGAACTGTCTTGAAAGTAGAAGGCGTGTCACTGCTGCTAAGGAATACTTGAATGCACGCCTCGTGAACACGCTATCGGGTGCCTCTCGCATCCGTTAGGAACTGCGCTTGATGTACTGCGACGATTCTGTTATGTAGCCGAGGCTCCTGCCAGCCAGAGGATAGCGGAATCCGTTCATCGGGTGCTACGAGGACGATCCAGACTCGCCACAGCAACTGCTGCCATGAATGCAGCCGTTCCCCTACGAGTACTCATCGGAGATTCGCCCCCTGTCTCCATCGTCGAGGGCAATGGTACCGATCTACTTTACTCAGGATTCCTTGTGGACCTGTTGCCAGACCTACTACAGACAGCTGGAGTTACGAGAGCCTACGAATTTGTTCCCATCTTAGACGTAGGTGCCTGGACTGGAGTGAGACGGAGGAGTTTGAGCCGCATGGCAGCAGCACAGGGACGACCAGGAAGATCAGGAGCAGTACAAGCAGCAGCAGAAGCAAACTAGCCAGAAATACAGCAGCATATGAGACAGTTCCAGTGACTGGGCAGCAACCAGCCACAGTAAGGGAGGCGGAGCAGCACAGCAGCAGCAAGAGATGATCAGGAGCAGCGGATAAAGCAGCAGAGACAACATCAGAAGGGCAGCAGCAATAGGGCAGGGCAGCAGTAATAGGACAGTTCCAGCAATGGTTGGGGATCCAGGTGCAGCATGACCATGGTCAGGAGCACTTCCTGGTTGTTTGCAGCGAGTGGCAGCAGGCAGGTTGCAAGTAACAGTGGCAGTACCAGATCCCATGTGATGCAGATGCTGCAGCAGAAGAAGCACCGCTAATGTAATAATACATGCAAAAACTCTCTACTAGCACATGTGTGCAGGGCAGCAGCAGGAGCAGATCTGGCAGATTTGAAAGCAGGGATCTCAGCAGTAGAAGTGTTTACCTACTGGCTGCAGAAAGCAGAACCAGCAGCAAAAAGAGCAGTCAGCCCACCAGGAGGAGGTAGTGGGACAGCTGCAGTCACGAAGGAGATAGAGCCAGCAAGACCAAGTTTGTTTGTAAGCGAGCGGTACAGCATTATGCATGCAATGAATTGCAACTGAATATCAGACCGTATCCAGCAGCAGGAGCAGCAGTCAGTGGTGGTTCAATGGCCAGCATTTTTTGGTTTAATAGGTCTAATCTGGATTTGCCTTGCATCAGGTCAGCTTACCTTGAGTCCATGACTGTCTACGCAGAGTTCAAGATGTCCAGCACAGGCCTGTCTGAACATGTTTGGTCATCCTCCAAAGTACTGTGGATATCTTAGTTGCATGGTTCTCCGTGTGATACACTGCAACAGAATGCATGTAGGGCTGGGCCACTCCAATGCTTCCTTTGCAAGCTTCTGAGCTCCTTTTATTGATGTTCTGCACTGCCTGCCATCCCCCTTCCCCCCCCCCTTCCACTCTCCCTGCAGTCTTCAGGTGGTGTGATGCTACCAAATGGAAGCTGGACTGGTGTCATGGGATATCTCACACGTAGGGAGGCTGACTTTGCGCTCTACTCCCTCACACTGACACAGCAGCGGGCAGCTCATATAGACTACACCCCAGCCTACTTCTCTGATGGATATGGGATACTGAAACTGAAGAGGGAGAACACGGGGGGAGCACAGACCTTCATGGCACCTTTTGCTTGTAAGTGGGGAGGAGAGCTGGGGGAATGGGGCTTTGGGGCTTGGCCCGGACAGGAAGGGGAGGAAATACAGGCGGGGATTATTTAGGGAGGGCCAGAGATGTAGGGAGGGCAGAGGGCTAGGGAGAGGGGGGGAAGGGTTGGGAAGGTAGAGGGCTGGGGAGGGCAGAGAGGTAAAAGGATACAGGAGGTTGGGGAGGGGATGCAAAGCCATGAACTCGGCCCATGGCAGCGCTGTGCTTCTATCTACCTGCTGTAACAGTAGGTGCGGCGGCCACGGTGCAGCTGCTTTTGGGAAATGCATCTGCTTTTTGTGGGAAGGAGACTTGCAAGAAAAGGGATGCGTAGAGAAACAGTACAGGAGCAAGGGGTACAGGAGCCAAGCGGGACTTTGGGGATTGGTTGTACCACACCACATTCACAGGCTTGTTCTGATGGCAACTGCTGCAGCAGTTTTTCAGTAGCAACTGTCATCAGAACAAACTAAGTGTGTTCAGGACCACATGCACAGCCAGGGTTAGCACTTCGGATGGTTGGGGTAGAGGGAGGTTGGGTGCAGCCTCTAGGCTGTAGTAGGTGTTTGAAATTTGGGGTTGTAGTTGCACCGAAAGGAGGTCTGGGGTGTGTTCATGTTGGCCATGCCCTGCCTCAAGGAGACACAACTCAAGGTCAAGGACACAACATGACTCTCTTGCAATGGGTGCCCTCACTGTAGTAAGCCTAATTCCTTAATTGGAAGCCGCGCATGGTGGAGTGTGCGTAAATATAACAATGCAACTCTTGCAGTAGTGTACCGTGAGCGTGCCAAATTTGACTTGCAGAAGGCATTTAGGCGCTGCACCTCGAGGTGTTGTAGGAACTGCGCGGTTGTGATAAGAGAAGTGCGCGAAAATAACCAAAATCGGTACAGGATGGGCTGGAAGACTCCAATATAGAGTATTAGAGTATAAGTAGTGAGCCAAAGCATGCAAGGCAAAGAGTACTCTGAGAAGACATGCAAACGGCGGAGAATTGGGAACTAGGAAAACTCTTTCAAAGTACCATTGCTGCCAGTATGCTGGGGATTAATCAGCAAGTATGTCCTCCGCACCTAGAGTATGGAACATCTGGTGCAGAACATTGTCTAGCACGAGGGCTGAGGCCATGCACACTCTGGCATGCTGATGGGTCCGGATCTATAACATGTGTCATCAGGTATAAGAAATCAAACCCTGCTCTCCTGGTGGGGCTTGGTTGGGGGGCTTTCTTGAAGTGTGGTAATTGGTTGTTACAGTAGTTTGACACAGGTCTGATTGCAGCTGTCGATTGGGTTCTGTTTTGTATTAAGCAATGGCCTCAGCTTTGAAACCTAAGGGCAGCAGCAGCAGTCCCTTGTGCTGGTGGATTAGAGAGCCGCTATGGTGATCCTGCAAAACAGGGACTGGATAGATCGAGATTAGTGTACCATAGTTCGGTGTCAATCCCTTATCGAAGCACTCTGGTTAGACCTACCAAACATTAGGACGAGATTGGGCAAAGAGAATGGGAGGTGAGGGGTATGAAGAAGGCAGAGGTGTCTGAGGGAGGGCCAAGGCAATGCATGGGAGGAAGGAAGGGTAAAAACAAACAAGCCAATTTTAACGTCCAAGGCCGGAAGTCGAAACGACTCATCGGACGGCCTTGCGGCGACGGTATTGCCCAGTTGATCAGACCATTAGCCCATCGAACAGACGAATCCATTCTCAAGACAACGCGGATACGTGTATCCTATTTTCTTGCGAGGCCCTGGCCAAGGGCGGCGAGGGGACCGGTATGGAAGGAATCGAGCATGCTGTTGAGGTAGAGGAGGCTCTCTCTTTGCGCAGGCTTCTGTGGTCTCATTCTTCTGCTCATAGGAAGGCAGCTGACGGTGTCACCACAGGGGGCCTCTTGCTAAGGGGTTTGCATCAAATCTACAAAAACAATATTTTCACCCACACGTCTGTTGTATTTCATGTTCAGTTGTATTAAAGGCAGAGGCTGGGAGGGCTGTACCTAGGGCTTCAGTACGTGAATGAAGGCAGGGCTGGGAGTCCGTGACTAGTCTCAGGAATAAGGAGAAAACATGCATACAGACTGACTAGGGACATAAGGCAAATTTCAACACAAAATCTGAGAGGGGATGCAGATAGATCGCCAGCGGCCGGGTCTACCGTTGTGCCAGGGGTCCAGTTGGTGATTTTGCTTCCTTAGTGGCCTAGCTGGCTCCAGCATCGGAAAGCACTTAATTTGAGTAGGGTGCGTTTTTTGGTAGTGTGAATCTTACATTGGCAAACCCATCGGCACGGTAGTAGTTGCCAAGTTGTGCATGCTTGATTATGGGGCGGCACACACCAGCCTTATTAAGGGCTTGGTGAAGCGGTTCAAGGAGCACCCGGTGCAAGATGGGCCGGTAGACTTTAATGAAAAATAATAGAATAAATGTAGTGGGGGCAAGTGGTGCTAGGGCAGAGGATACACAGATGCACAGATGGCACAGAGTTGGAAAATAGTTAGGTCCTATCAAAGTATACTTTGGATTGAAGTTAGTATGCTGCTTTGCCATCAAGGCAGTTTGTCAGCAGGTTTACCCTCAGCACGTAGTGTGTGTGTAATCTCGTCCCTTCTCATGGACAAGGGCGGAGACCATGCACACCCTGGCATGCTGAGGGTATTTAGCACATGTGTCAGCACCCCTAGTAGTGTGTTAGACCCTTACTGATCTCCTGATGGGGCTTGATCGTGCGCCTTCCAAATGTCTGGCACTTGGGCAGTTACAGCAGTTTGACACAGGGCCAAGCTGATTCGCAGCGGTGATGAGATTTATTTTGTATCCACTGCTGATGCCATTGCCTGATACACCTAAACCCTGATACCCTAAACCCTGGTACCCCTAAAATCTAAGCCCTGATACCCAATGGCATCAGCAGTGAAGTCTAAGCAGAAGCAGCAGCGCTCCCATGTGCTGTTGGTATTGAGAGCCGTCATGGTGCCTAACAAGACTGTCTGTTATGACATTAGTGTGCATTCCAATCTTGACACCTTTTTCTCCATTCATGTTAGATATATCAAGCATGATAAGACTGGGTAAAGAAGGGGGGGGGGGGATGAAGAAGGCGAAGTAGTGTGGACAGCTCCGAGGCAGTGATCAGGAAGAAGGGTATGGAAGGAATTGAGCTTGCTGTTGAGCTAGAGCAGTTGCGAGGTCTCTTTGCACTAAGTTGCGAGGGCTCCTGTGGCTCGATTGACTCCTCTCCTGATAGCAAGACAACAGACGGTGTGGCCACAGGTGCCCATGCTTCTTACTAAGGGATTCGCATCCTGGTGCTCCCAAGTGATAAAACGAAACTGTCACCCATACACCTACTGTTAATCACCTTGAGAGTTTAGTGGTATAGAAAGAAGGGGCTGGGAGGGCTGTACCTAGGGCTTCAGTATGTAAAGACAGGGGCTGGGACTCCGTGACTAGTCTCATCAGGATAAAGAGAAAGGCATGCACAGAATGACCCCGCTGATGAGGCATTACGCCAAAATGCATATAGGGTCCAGTATTTTAAGGTTATCTGATACCAGCCTCACTCCAGCCTCTCGACAAGCCTGTGTGAAGTAGATGAGTACAGGCGGGCATCTCAACTCAGGCGTAAATCCGTTATTCTTGGCATTTATCGAAGCCGATATCTGATACGCGTTAAATCTTACCACATGCTTAGTTACGGGGCGGCACACACCAGCCTGATTGAGGGCTTGGTGAAGGGGTTCAAGACGCACTCGGTTAGGGCATGCTTGCGGTTGTTACTGGTGTTTACCAGAGACAGAGGTCGGAGCTGGAGCAGGGCGTGTAAGGGCAACACAGGAGCAGGACACTGCTAGGCCCGGCCTAAACCCCAAACCCCGTATTATTATTGTTTGGCACTTCAGCGGCTGAATTGCCAAACAATAACAATACGGGTTTTGGGGTTTAGGCCCTAAACCCTATATCCTTGGGGGTGTCGAACGGCTCCCAGCCTATTTGTCTATTGCTGCTGTCAGTGGAGTTTTTCTTGCAAAACTGTTGACGCAACCATGCATGTAGTTCCTTCTATGAGGGCGACCGGGTGCTGCTGAGAGACTGTGGGCGGGGGGGTGGGGGGGGAATGTCAACAGGTCTGCCCTTAGGAAACTATATTGTGCAGTGACCCGCATCGCAGTTGACCACAACGTGATAAGGCCATGCACACTCTAGCTTGCTGTAGGGAGGCTTGCCAACTCTGCAATCCATCTCTTTGGGCCACCTGCACCAGGCTGCTAATCAGGCCTTATGTAGGCAAAAGCAGCAATGGCTTGGTGCAAAGTGCAAAGCATTCTGTTGGTATCCTGGGAGCTGCAATCATAGTGGCCCGTGATGGTGAGATAAGAAGCAATTATGGATAGAGAGAAGACGGATAGGAAGGATAGCGGCTGACAAGGTGCATTGAAATGGTAGCAGTTGAAAGATGTGAGAGGAAGGCAATGGAAGGCGAGCTTGGAGGGGTTTGGAGGAACTTGGGCCAGGATTACAGTGCAGCAGCCTGTCCTCGCTTCTGTGAGCTCCTTATAAGGTTAGAGCAGAAAGGTGTTTTTAAAGGGTGTTGGGTTTGTCCCTGGGCCTCCTAGGCAGTCATGACACGCCTCAGTTGTTAAGCTGTACTTTTCCCACGCCCGCATGTCAAGATCTGGGCTGGAAAGCACAGCCATACAACTGTTCAGCGCTGGAGAACGGGTGGTCACTATCTGGTGCATTGCAGAGGACACACACACACAAGAACCGAGAATAGCGTTTGGCAAGCTGATCCAGGTCAAGTCATAGAGAGGACGAAGGCACTGATAGAAGGTTGACACCTGGTCTCTTCTAAGAAGCAGCTGGCACCTTTGTAATGTTGCTGTGTTGCTGGGATGAGTTGGTCCTAGCCTTTTTAACTTTCTATGCTGACCTGAGCTTCCTGACAGTGTTTGTTGATTGGTTCCGCATTAAGCATATGCTTTGTGAGGAGACCAGATACACACAAGCCGTACTGAGAGCTTTGTGAGGGACATGTTTTGGTTGGTGGGATCACGATGGATCTTTAGGGAAGGCAGAGGGAATGGGAGGAGCAGGGAGCATAGAGCGCAGGCAAGACAACGTGCAACACGTATTGGGAAAATCATGGCGGCCGTGCGGATCCCTGCTTGGCCATGATTCATGCAGTTAAGATCACCAAGTGGCTGAGGAGCTGCATGTAGAAGGTAGAACCCTAAAACCTGAAACCCTACACCCTAAGATCACCAAGTGGCTGAGGAGCTGCATGTAGAAGGTAGAACCCTAAAACCTGAAACCCTACACCCTAAGATCACCAAGTGGCTGAGGAGCTGCATGTAGAAGGTAGAACCCTAAAACCTGAAACCCTACACCCTAAGATCACCAAGTGGCTGAGGAGCTGCATGTAGAAGGTAGGGCCCTAAAACCTGAAACCCTACACCCTAAGATCACCAAGGGGCTGAGGAGCTGCATGTAGAAAGTAGAACCCTAAAACCTAAAACCCTAAATCCTAAAGCTAAGATAATTATGTGGGTGAGGGACTGCATGTTCTATGTAGATTTGTGTGCAGCGTCAGTAGAAATCGTACAGCCTATGTGGTCTTGCAGTTGGGGAGAATATGAGGTGCAGAGGGGGCTAGAAGGGAAGGGGTCCCCTCACAGAATGTCTGCACCGGGCGATGCGTGGGCTACGCAGGGGATGTAAGAAGAGTTTAGGCGGTGTTGGTACTAGGGGAGGTGACCGAGGAAAGCCGGAACCACTGCCGTGTTTGCCCTAAACCCTAAGCCCTAAGCCCTAAGCTTGGGCGGTGTTGGTACGAGGGGGGCTGACCGAGGATAACCGGCGTCACTGCAGTGTTTCATTGAAGGATGCTCACCATCACAAGCATTAGGAGCTCTTGCAGCAAGGGAATGCAGCTGCTCCCAGATAGCATGTGCTTGTGCTTAGCTTTGGCAAACCAGACTGGTGTCGGTGTCGCCATAGGCTGGATAGAAGTATTCCCACAAGCACGAGGTAGTATGGTTTGATGCGCTCTGCTGGCCAGGCCAATTTGAAAACCCAAAGCCCAATGACATGGGGTGTGTTGGCTTTCAAAAACTGCTTTGACATTCCTTTTGAAGGCCTAACACACACTTGCAAGGTGTTATGGGGTGTGCTGTAAGCCACAAGATCCGAATTAAGTCCTTGTAGCAGGGAATGCTTGAAATAGCTGGGTGGAGGGGGATGATTGTGAAGGGGAAGGATTGGGGAGGATTGGAGAGGGGGGGATTATTGGAGACGGGGAAGGATTGGGGAGGGAGAGGATTGGGGAGGGGGAAGGATTGGGGAGGGGGAGGATTGGGGAGGGGGAACTGTGGTAGAGGAGGATGCTTGCAGGGTTTAGATGGGTGTATAGAATCAGCTTCAGGGGAAGTAGATAAGGTAAATGGGGGGCCCAGTTGCGAGATACGTATGACTTAGGTGAAAGTGAGCAGAAGAGGAAGGGGGTGCCAGGCAGGGCTTGGGGGAGTCAAAAGGTTCAATAGGGAGAAGTGGCCAAGGAAGTAGCAGGCTCACTTTGCTGAGCGCTGCCCCAGCATCCAACGATTATGTCGCTGGGCCCCCACAATAGTGCACTTGACCCCACGGACAGTGCACTTGACCCCACAATAGTTCACTTGACCGCTATAAATGTGGTGTGCTTACAGCCAGGATGTGGACATTAGATAGTTTAGACACCCTTATTGATTAGAAAGGATGTGTGGGATGGAAGTAGGGATGAATTCTTGCGCTAGCAAAAAAGGTTAAAGTGGAGTAGAATAAAAGGTGAGGTTGGCGGCAGGGGCTGCTGGTCTGGGGTAAAGCGTGAAGGATGGGGTATTGCTGCACAGCACCACAAACAATCAAACTTAGCACTGCTAGCAGTCCGATCACATGAGCCATGAGAGTAGAGTTGGTTACTGTCCTGACGCACCAGGCAAAAAGCAGTTGCTGCTTCCTAGGTGGTACGCCCCACCAGGGGCTGTGGAGGGTGCGTTTTACTTGGATCTGCCAACAAAGACGCTAAGGCTCCTACAAGCGGATCCAGCAGGTGCATGCGGGCTGTGTGTGCTTGAAGCAGCTGATCATCACGCACTTGCTTTGCATCACTCTACTCTGAGTGATGTACGTGCTTGATGATTAAGCTACGACTTTTCTGCTGCAGTTTTCATGCTAAAATTGTCTATAGATACAGTGTTTGGCAGATAGCAGGGGGGAAATGCTGTGTTTCCAAGCAAATGGATCACATTTGCGAGGTCTTCACATGCTTAGTTGCGAAGGAGCTTAAACTAAAGCCAGATTGTAATCCTTATATTCAGATGGAATCTGAATGTGATGGATCACAGGCTGGACTGTTTGCCTGGCCCATGACTAAACACGTGCACACGTCCAGTTTATGGGCAAGCAGCCGGAGGTACCTTACGGCCCCTTTGGAATTAGGCGGGAACCACAGAAATAAGGTTGAAGAAGGGTAGCCGGGCTTTAGGCCCCACCCCAGCTTCAGGTTTAGATGTAACGGTTGCAAGAACGAGGCGTCAAAATGCGCTTCACGCTAGTACAGCGCCCCTGTACTACTATTTCGAGCAGGGTTCAGCACCGTTACATTAGGGTTGTTCCTCCAGGCTACCCCAACCCCCTTCCAAACTGGGGTCCCCATCCCCTTCCCGGATGATTGTGGGGCTCCCTCTGGGGCTGGGTGGCACTTGGATATGGAGGGTGGGCTTGATCCAGTGCGCTCAGCTTCTCACAGGAGCACCTCAACACTTTGGATCCAGCCCATCATCCAAGCATACAGTAATGGATATATATAGGGTGCAGGAAACCTATCTATGATGTATATCGCAGCATCAAGGGCTTCTGGTGCATTTTAATGCGGCTGTTTCCTGTGTGCATATGCCATCCTGTTTCTTTGGAGCAGCCATTGGCATGTGTTTACTTCCCAACAGCCCTTTGCGCTTGATCCTTCTCTCTCCTTTGTGGAGTTGTTTGACCAACATGTTTATGTTCCTATCCCCTCCCCCGCTCTCCATCCTTCCATATCCTTCTTGTGCAGCTTACACATGGGCAGCAGTGATATGTGGCATGGTGTTTGTTGGAGCGCTGATGTGGGGCCTTGATAGATTCACAGGGAGGATCAGGAGAGAAACTCATAGGAAACATGAACTGGACAAGGACGTAGGTAAGCTGGAGAGGAGGGGAAGAGAGGAGGGGGAAGGCCAAGGAAATGTGGAGGGGGGGGGGAGGAGGGGGCAGGGCGAGGAGATGTGGGGGTTGGGGGGGGGAGATGGGGAGGGGGAGGGGAAAGGAGGGGGGAGAGAGGAGATGTGAGTGTGTGTGGGGGGGGGGGGGGCGGGGAGAGGAGGGGGCAGGGCGAGGAGATGTGGGGGGTGGGAGGGGGCGGGGAGAGGAGGGGGCAGGGCGAGGAGATGTGGGGGGTGGGAGGGGGCGGGGAGAGGAGGGGGTCGGGGAGAGGAGATGTGTGTGTGTGTGGGGGGGGGGGGAGATGTGGAGGGGGCTGGGAGAGGAGGGGGCGGGGAGAGGAGATGTGTGTGTGGGGGAGGGCGGGGGCGGGGAGAGGAGGGGGCAGGGCGAGGAGATGGGGTGTGTGTGGAGAGGAGAGGCCTTGATAAGAAACGTGCTGTGGATAAGGATGTAGGTGAGGAGGGGGGTGGAACGGTTTCTGTTTACCACATATGAAACATGCTCTGGATAGGTAACATGAGCTGGATAAGGATGTAGGTTGTTTGGGGGGTTGCGGGGCGGGGGGAACAAGGAGCAGGGAGAGGGATCATTAGTTAGGGAAACTCCAGGAGTTAGGGTTCAGCTTTGTTAGGGCGTAGGATCATATTAGCCTTAAGATCATGTGACTCTTCAGCTGGTGCATGCACAAGTATGATAACTCATGAAGTGAATACTAATGATCATGTCTCCACCTTCTGATTACATTGCTCCTCATCCTCCCCCCCCCCCCCCCCCACACCTGCCGTTCCTCCGTCTCCTATCCAATAGAGCAACTCACAGTGCAGCGTCATGTCTACAACAGCATTTTAAGCCTCATAGATTTTGGAGCTGAACCCATGGCCGCCTCCTGGAGTCTGAAGATTCTGTGGCCTCTTTTGTTGGTGCATTCACTAGTGTACAAGGTTCAACTAACCATTACTGATCCTGTGTCTTCCCTGTCCACTCCCTTTTTGCCTCCCCCTTGCCATCCCCTCCCCATTTACATATGCAACAGAACAAAGTACAGTGCAGCGTCACGTCTACAACAGCATGTTAAGTTTGTTGGTTTTGGAGCTGAGCCTGTGGCTGCCTCCTGGAATCTGAAGCTCTTGTGGCTATACAGCTGGTGCATGTGCTAGTATAGTAACTCATAAAGAAACTATTAAAAATCCTGCGTCTGCCTTTTCCCTTTTCTGCGTCCCCTACCCTCCTCCCCCCCCCCCTCTCAATGTGCAATAGAGCAAAGCACAGTGCAGCGTCATGTCTACAACAGCGTCCTGAGCTTTGTAGGCTTTGGGGCTAAGCCCGTGGCCGCCTCCTGGAGCCTGAAGATCTTGTGGCTGATCTGGCTGGTGCATGCACTCGGTAGAATGACCATCACTGATCATGTAAAGCGTTTCTGCTGCCTCTTTTCCTCCCCCTCTGCCTCTGTCCCCCGCCCCCGTGCTTGCCCCTTTTCTCCTTCCCTTTATCCCAAAGAGCAAAGAACGGTGCAGCGTCATCTCTACAAGAGCTTCTTAAACTTCGTGCGTTTTTGGAGCTGAACGTGTAGCTCCTTCATAAAGTCTGCAGACCCTGTGGCTGTTTGGTTGGGCTTTTTTACCTATGAAGTCGCAGACACTAACACTCTTCCCTCATTACCTATGAAGTCGCAGACACTAATACTCTTCCCTCATTGCTGTGCTCCGCCCCCCCCCCCCCCCCCTCAATGTGCAACAGAGCAAAGCACAGTGCAGCGTCATGTCTACAACAGCGTTTTAAGCTTTGTGGGTTTCGGGGCTGAACCCGTGGCCGCCTCCTGGAGTCTGAAGATCTTGTGGCTGAGCTGGTTGATATTCTCTGTGATTGCCATGAGTGCTTACACTGCCAACCTGGCTGCTGGCCTCACCCTGGCTCAGTTCACTGGGGGGGTGCAGAGCCTGCAGGAGCTGAAGCATGGGGGGAGACACTTTGGGGTGATGGGGCAGAGCAGCATTGAGGCATATTTCAAGTAAGTGGGGGAGATCAGTCCGTAGCGTTAGAATAGTTCTTTTGGGGGTAGGGGGAGGGTGTCGGGGGTGGGGAGGGGCAGGGCTTGTTTGCCTGACTTTAGAGGTTCAGCAACTGAAGGAGGGCGGGAAACAATTTGGGATGATGGGGCAGAGCAACATTGAGGCGTATTTCCAGTCAGTGGGAGGACCATGGTGGTCCTTTTCCTAACTTCACGGATGAGGGGATGAGGGGACCTGTGGTGGGCGCCTGGGGGGAAGTACACTGGGGTGGGGGTGGAGTGTGGAGTACAGGACGCCTCAGTTAACAAGGGCCTCTACTAGGATTTAGGGATAGGGGATAGGGTTCAGGGCTTAGCAGCATCGGGGCCGGGGAGAAGAGGGCCTAGGGGAGGCTTGACTGGGGCTAAACGAGCGGTGGGAAGAATTGGGGTGATGGGGCAGAGCAGCATTAGGGCGTACGTCAGGTAAGTGGGCAAGATTGTTACTGTAGCATGGTACAAGAAGACAAAGAGCCTTCAGGGGCTGCTAGATAGGGGAGAAGGTAGGAAGGGTGGTGTATGGAAGAAGGGCCCCGGGGGGGGGGGGTAGGAGTGAAAGGGGGGTCACTGGGGAGGGGGGCAGGAAGGAGGGGGATGGGTCAGGAGGCGTACGGGGGAAGCAGGCTTGGGGGAAGGGGGCCTGGGGGCCGGAAAGGGGGGCGTCACTTTTACCTCAGTTTCCGGGTAGAGTGATTAGGGCAACTGAAGGAGGCTGCAAGACAGTCTGGGGTGATGGCAAAAAGCAACATAGAGGCATAATGCAAGTGGCTTTGGAAATCAAGAAATTTAAAAGCAAAAGGCTGCATGGCACATTCCGTTGAGATTGCAGACTATTAGCAAGAGTGCATCGCTGGACTTCAGAGGACTCAATTTTGCGTGGCTCCCATTTGTAATATTCCATAGCAAGCAAGTGTCATAGGCCTCATGAAATTCTGTTTTGTAGCGCCAAGAGCTGAAACACCAAACCCTAAACCCTATCTAGTAGCCACTGGGGGGGTGCAGAGCCTGCAGGAGCTGAAGGATGGGGGGAGGCACTTTGGGGTGATGGGGCAGAGCAGCATTGAGGCATACTTCAAGTAAGTGGGCAAGTGTTATTCCATTGTAGTATGGCGTGAAAGTGTTATTTGGGACGTTGCACTGTCTTATCGAGGGGAAGGAGGGGAGGCGCTGGAGGGACTGGGGACAGATTTGATCGAGCTGATATAGCCTGACTTCAGGGGTGGAGCAAGAAGTGCAACTGAAAGGCAGTTTAGGATGATGGGGCAGAACAGGCACTGAGGCATATTTCAAAACTTGACCCATAAACCCAGACCTTTTCACTGGCCACCTAAGCCTCAGCATACACCACTGCCCATAGGTTTATTTTGCAGGAGGTGTTTGCTCTACATTCATGCAGCATTAAGATCGCACTCGTGAACTCATAAACCTCCTATCTCCCCCTTACCTTTGTCTCAAATCCTCAACCCTAATCTGACCCCTCGCCACCCAAACTCAGCCGCCTCCCCTACCTCCATGCATTCCTTGTTGCAGGAGTTCTGTTGACTCCACGGCTCGTGCCATGCAGCAATAGAAGCCAAGTTGTGATTGCATAAACCTCTTCAACGCCCCTTAAACCCTAGACCCTGAACCCATAACCCCTATTTGTTGTTGCAGGAGTTCTGTTGACTCCACGGCTCGTGCCATGCAGCCTCAGATGGTGGCGTATGATGCAGATGGCCTTTCTCAAGCAATACAAGACGTGAGAGATGGGAGACTGGCGGCATATGTCAGTGATTTCACAGAGGTGCTCTACTACGCACAGGTGGGGACGGGGGCCACAAGGGGTCTAAACCCTTTTGATGTGAAATGGGGGGGGGGGAATGATGGAAGGGGGTGGAAACCCTTTTGAGGCTAAGGTAGTGGGGAAGGGTGTTGTCTGAGGTGAAGGTATGGCAAGTGTAAGGGAGGGCTCCAACCAGGATGCTCAGTATGTATACAGGCCAGGCAGGGTGTGCCCTGATTGCTGTAGGAGGGTAGGGGAGGGGTTTTGGGGAGGGAGTTTTTTGAGATGCTGCAGGGGTAGGCTGCGTGGTGCAGACGGAGTACGTTATAATGTTAAAAGTTATGTGATGGAGGAGCAAGCTATTGCTTGCCAGGCTGTACATATCTGGGGAGGGGGGGGGGGAGAGGAGGAGCTATTTGCTTAGGGTTTAGGTTGCTGGGATTTGCTAACAGCAGGCAAGCTTATGTCGGGGGCTACTGGCAGGTGCACTTAGTTGTGTAAGTGACCTGGGAAGACAGGTGTTACTGTCCTCCCTCCCCGGTCCTCCATATCCTGCCCTCAGTTCCCTGCCCTGCCCTGCCGTCCCTGCCCTCCCCTCCCCTGCCCCATTCAGTCCCTCCACTGTCCCCCCCTGTCTACGCCTCCTTTACCCCAGCCCTTACCCCAGCCCTCCCCTCCCCTCCCCTGCACTCCCTCCCCTCAGCTCCTTCCCTGTTTGCCCTCAGTCCCTTCTTCCCCCCTGCCCCTCCCCTCCCTGCCCTCCCGGCCCCTGCCCCCCCTGTCCTCCCCTGCTCTCTGTCCCCTCCCCTCCTGGTCCTCTCCCCCCCCCTCCCAACCCTCCCTTCCCGTCCCCTGCCCTTGCTGCCCTCCCCTGCCCCTGCCCTCTCTGCCCTCAGTCCCCTTTCCCTCCCCTCTGAGTCTTCCCCTCCCCTGTTCTCCCCTCTCTACCCACAGGCCCTCCCCTCCCTGCCCTCCCCGACCCATCGCCTCCTTAGTTCCATCCTCAAACTTTCCGACTGTTGCTGCTGCATTGTATTTCTAGAGTAAGCAATGTACTGGTACTAATTCTGCTATTCCTCCATTTCGTCCATTTCCTGTCCTCCTTCCCCTCCATGACCTTCCTTCCCCACCCTCCTTGACCTCCCTTCTCATCTCATCTCCCCCCTCTCCTCCCCCCTCCCTCGGTCCCCTCACATGTCCTCCCCTGCCCTCCCCTTCCCTGCCCTCCCCTATCCATTGCCTCCTTCCCCTTTAAAACGTCGCATCTGCTGCTGCTGCTGGCGGTGCTGCCACTGCTGGTTTTTCAGGGTAAGCCCTGTACACTCACCACAGCCAGAGAATCCTTTGGTCCTGGTCAGCTGGTCATTGGTCTGCCCAAGGGCTCACCACTCACCGAGCCACTCACTGCAGCCATGCTGGAATTACTGGAGTCAGGCCAAGTCACAGGTGGGTGTCACTAAGGTGTAACTAAGGTGCCACATAGGGTTTATGTGTGTAAAAGTAGTGTTTTCAGCTTTTATGATTGAACAGGCAAAGCTGAATGGTTCTAAAGAGGATGATACACAGAGGCATGTGATGCATTGACAAAGACAATGTCATTTTAGCTGTTCAAAATTATCAGATTAGTTTTTTTCTGCTAGGTGGTTGAAGTAAGTTGAGACCTGTCTATCCTGCACATGAATATATATGTGCCACTAGAACTATTATTATCAGTTGATAAAAGGGGTATGTTGAGCCGTTTACTTTGCCAGTGGCTGGTATTGTCTACATTTGAGCTGTGCTTGTGCTCCCAAAAACCACTTGCTGGACATGTGCATGATGCAGAATGCAAACAGGGGGAGATTACAGCTTGACATGGAACCACCTATCTTGGAATTTTTACAGTATTGTCCAATGTTGATTAGTGGTCGTCTTTCAACTTTGTCCAAGATTACATGGCTCTATGGTTTGGCAATATCAGCTCAGATTTTATTTACTTTAATAATGTCCAGGTATGTGTACAGATCTTGAAATGGGGTTTTCTAAAGGACTTGCTCAATGTATGCTCGTGCCGCTCTTACCAGCACAGCACCTAAACCCTAAACCCTAAACTCTGTCACCAGCTGCATTTGATGATCAGGGTGGTTACCCACCTTGCTTTCTCAGTTGCTGTGCGGGGCCTATGGCACTTCTGCTATGGCATACCACGTGATGTACTAAACTCATTTACTCATTGCTGCCCCTGTAGCCATCCCCCGGTCTCACAGATTCTGCTCCTCTCTTCTTAGTAAAGCTGTGTTGCTCTGTCTCGTTATGTAGAGTTGCGCCGCAAGTGGCTGATTGAGGCCAGTCAATGTCCCACTGCAAGTGTTGAGGCGGACACTGACCCTCTGGCTATTGAGCAGGTGAGACACTAAACCCTAAACCCTGTAAGGCTAAACCCTAAACCCTAAAAGGCCAAAACCCTTACCCTGAGAGCCTTCAAAGGTCCAACCCTAAACTGGTAGCTGAGTCCTTAGCCAATGGAGTGCTTGAAATCCTGAGCCCCAAATGTTGGTGCGCTCTGGGATGATGCAGTGGGTGTTCATGGTAGATGTCGTACTGTGAGGTGTTAGACGAGACAGTGGGCATACCGACCAAGGGAAGCGATCGGTTTGGTTATTGCCAGGCCCACCCCTCCTGTTATGGCAGTGATGATGACGGAGCTGTTTGGCATGTGTTGAGTAGTGCATAATGCCCCAAGGACCCTCCCGAACCGTAGCAAAGGCTGTTGGGCATGTAAGTCATGTTGGTATCCAATGCATTGATTGGGAGGTTGGGAGGTTGTCCTTTGCCCTCGCCACCCCTTCCTTCTGCCTCCCCCTTCAAACCCCTTATAGTATGCCTTCCCGCCTCTACTGATCTATTAGTAACCAACACAACCAACTGATGAGCATTGCCTGGGTATCATATACTATCCCATCCTATCCTATCCTACCCTATCCTATCGTACCCTATCTTAACTTATCCTACCCTATCCTGTCCTATCCTATCTAAATGCAATAGCTTCTGCCGAATTTGGGCTAATGTCACCAATCAGGCACCTCCTTATTGGAGAGAGACACCGCGTTTCTGTGCGAAAGGTCCCCAAACCTGGGATAGGGTTCCGAGTAGAGGACTAGATCGCGGTATAAAAAATGGTCCCAGGATGATGCGGTAGCTGTCCAATCTGATGGTCAGAATTGGCCGAGGGCAGCACCAGGGCGAACATTTTCACCATTTTTTTTCACCTTATTGCGCCTCTCTCCAAAAAGGTATGTACTTTCCCTCTCCCTCCTAACCCTATCCACACCGCTTTCCACACCCTTTTTTTGCAGGTGTACAGCATATTCATCCTGTTGGGGCTGGGTTGTGCCCTTTCTGTCTGCTGGGCCTTCGGAGAATGGGTCTACTTCTATCACTTCTTCCCACAGATACACAACAACAGGCTGCGCAAAGCAAGTCATGCCAGCGCAAGCTCTGCAACAGCAGCAGCGTCAATAGCATCGTCAACAACAATAAGTATAAGCCAAAAAAGCTCTCGAAAGGGAGGCCGTGGGCGGTTCTGGCAGCGGCCAAGACAAGAAGGTGTCCTTTACCGCAACACTAGCGGGAGAGAGGTAGAAGGAGGAGGAGGAGGAACAGCAGCAGCAGCAGCGCGACCAGAAGCAGCAGAAGGAGCAGGAGCAGCATCAGCAGGAGTAGCAGAAGGAGCAGCAGGGGAAGAGTTGGGCAGTGGTTGTGGGAGCAGGAGCAGCAGCACCAGTGGAAGTGGAAGGGGCAGAGCAGCTTATCGCATGGGCACTCTCAGCAGTAAAATCAGGGCTGAAGGACGCTGGAAAGACATGGGGGAAGAAGAGCAGCAGCAACAGGAGGAGGAGGAGGTTGTTACAGCTTCACAAGCTGAGATGGGATTGGGAGGGTATGTGGCAGGTGATGGGACCAGCAGCAGCAGCAGGAGGACACCAGCTGTACAAAGGCAGCAGCAGCAGATGTCACAGCAGGTGTGCCGGCACCTAGAGGCTTCTGGGAGTGGGTCTTAGCAGCAGCAGTAGCAGTAGCACCACCATCACCAGCAGCAGCACCATCAGCAGCAGCAGCATTCTGTTACAGGGTCTAACTAGTGACGAGCAGGCCACACTCAAATTGCTGGAAACAGCCCAAGATGGCCTTTATCAGCACTGTCTCCTGCATTTCAAGAGCTATGGGATTGCATTGCATGTGAGGTTTGTCAGTGGCTGTAGGGGTCATTGTGGTTGGGCTTCGGCATTTGCATAGCGAATTTTGCAGTGAAGGTGGTATCATTAAAGGACTAAAGGGCGATTGGATAACTTGAGTCGCGTTTAGAGCTGGTTGCGGCCTGTGGGGTTGCTAAGTCTATGCGCCTCGGCATGGAAGGCCCGTGCCACAAAGTTTTCAGGTTTGGGGACTGACAGAGCAACAATGGGCCTGCCAGGCTTACAGTCATGTTAGGTAGCTCCATGAAGTTAAATGCAGGGGATTAGCCATGCATGTATATGGCTGTGAACGGAACGGCTCGAGGTGCGGGGCTTATGGCACTTATGGCACTTTTTATCAATATATCATGAAATGTAGTTTATGGGTGTGCATGTGATGTTTTAAACTCTAGTGTGACAAGTTTACAATGACGTTTTAGTTAGATCATCATCATATGGTTTATAGGAGGATCCAATGTAATGAGGCAGCGTGCATAACACTTTCAACTTGTTTGGTGCTAGTTTGTTCCACTAGTGGTGATCCTGTACAATGGAGTGGGGTCATGCTGCAGCATCTTGAAAGCATTGGGCCCTTCAAGGAGGCTAGTGTAGTTGAGCTGCTGGGCTGCTGCTTCAGCCGCTGATCTCTTCTATGTCAGATGACTAGTGCTATCTGTCTTGTCCTTGCTTGGATCTGTTGGGGTGTGTGGGGGTGGTGGTTGAGCAGACTGGACCTATACAGGTGTTGCTGACTTATTGGACTAAGAAGCATTGACCAGTACTGGTCATGTGTCGGATGCAGCAGGGTGTTGGAAATTTGTGCTATGCAGAGGGACACAAAACCTCGTGTGGTCTGGAAGTTTTCTTGCGGTGAGATATGGACATGAGGATATATATACAATACAATACAATATAAACAGACATACTGTGATTGGACTGTGCATGGCTGCTGTGCACATCGCTCATTCTTTGTTCCCCAGTTAATTGTGAGTAAGTGGGTGGCCTTGGGAAGAAAGTGTTTTCTTCAAAATTGTTATTCGTCCTGCCGAACTTGATGCTGTCCACCAATGGCCCCTGCATGCATGCACTTGAATCAGTCGAGTTTAAGGCGGAGGGATTGTGTAGATGCTTACCAGCAGGGCAAGTTGCCGCAGCAGGTTGCTGCTCACCTGATGGTGTGTTGTGGCTGGCAGGATCCAGATGCACCATCCGAGATCAACCAGCAGGCTCATGGACTCCTAGAGCGTAGCAGCATTTACGCGCTCCGTCAACTGATCGGGGATCTGGGACTCTTACTGACCGTGGCTACATCGCTTTCACTGCCAGTTAGGTCGATCCGTGAAGGAAACGGACCGTTGCCTGTGGTTTGTCAGAATGGCCAGAGGCCTAAAGTGTGTCAGCGCTGGGCCACCTGCTCGCATCAACACCGCTCGATGCGTCCGGCCTGTGGGGACAGAACCGACTAGGGTGTCCAGCTTGCAGTGAACAATGAATCTGTAGTATCACCAGTCCAGATTACAGGGGCTAGCGTCTTGGAAATGTATAACTCAACTCAGTACGGGGCTTCTTAGATCCCTCCTCCTGCTCTGGTGACAGCAGCCGTAACCCTAGGCACCTTCTCGAACCCCTGCACATCCTTTCCACACTAATGGCCTAGTCATGCCAGACCCAAGCACCTACACCGTCAAACCCCAAAAAAGCATCAGGACCACCATGGTTCTGACCTAAGCACCTCCCACCATCCGGACCACACCAAAACATCACTGTCAACCTGCTGGTCACACTCTGAGCTTCTTGCACACCAGCCATGATAGGCCATCGTACTCATAAGAACGGGAGATCACATAAATGAGCAGGGAACCCCTGGAAGATGCCTGCTCATGCCGACTCTGTAGCTAGGGAAGTGGACTCGTAGCAGGGCTAGCAGAATGTACGTCCAATCAGCCCATGCTATTCCAACATCGCCACACTGATCAATGCACGCAACCTAGTAACTGCAAATTCTGTAGCAGCTGCACTCATGTTGCATTTCGATGCTGTCCCTACGTAATGTAGATCAGATAGTGCTGTCTCCAGCGTGCATGGCTGGTATGCCACCCTCCATGGGTACTGGAGGCATTAGGGTAGCAGGCATGTTCACCTTCTGCTGAGGGAAGTGCTGCAAGCAAGAACAAGCAAAGGGAGCATTGAGAGGGCTTACATGTATATATGCAGAACATTGCGGTTATGTGGATACCTGCACTCCTCTGCACAGCCACACCCATCTGCATCTTGTGCATGGCATGCCTCAGAACTGCCAAGCTCCACATCAACAATAGCATGGCCCAGGTGCTTGTGGTGCAGGACTACAAAAAAGCACCCCGTTTTATACTAATCACCTGGGTCCATTGAGAAAGGCATTCTCTCTATTAAGACTAGTAGTGGGAGCCAACCAAGAAAGATCGACGTGTCTATACAAATTGCTCCGTAAATTACATAAGCAGACACAAATTCCATCAGCAGGCGCTGCAAACACGAAAGACCTCTTACCATGTTTGCCATGTTGGGTGGAGGCATCATGCCCATGTCATGACCCATGTGGCCACCCTGGTACAAGGTGGATGGGTCCTGGAAGCCCATGTGCTGGTGGAACATGGCTTCCTGCATCTTGGCATAGGGGTTCACCTGCATGGCAGGGGCTGAGCAGCAGAAACGAAGATACACAGCAGCATGAGTTTCCATTGAGACAGAAGCAAGCCGTTCATAATCACTCAGCATTGTGGCTCACGCAAGCGTCACTATTGTGATTGACAATTCTGGTTGCAACAAGACAGCTGCTAGAGACCCCTGAATTTTGAAGCAGGGTGCACCGTTACCTCGGGAATGACACTCATACTTACTGCTACTCTCCACAACATACAGTGGTAGTCTTGACACCACGCGCTGGTACGGAGAGAGTGCTTTATGTTTTTCCTGTGTTGCTCATCATGTTCTACTCCAGCAGCTCTCTCTTCCCGCACTTACCAATCCCGAGCTCATCGCTGACTCCGCTTTGGAAGACGATTAAGGCGAAGAAGAAGAGCATGAACATGACAAAGCACAGGTAGGCGAATGCAATAGTCCCCTGGAACTCCCCAGTGTTGTACTTGCTCCATGCATTTGGTACTGCACAGAAAGGAAGGAACAATGTCAGGGCTGTACAGGGTGAAGTGAGACAAAAGGAAGCAGCCAAGTGAGACCGAATTCGTCATGCACACTCTATGCTGGGAACGCTGCTGCTGCCATGCATGATACCAAGAGAATTGTGCAGCCTCTGTCTAGCAAGCCTTGGCTTCTGCTGCTCGAGGCCTCGCATGCTTTCCAGCATTACATACATGGCCCATGGCTTGTCTGCAACTGTCCTCTTGTATCTGCCCATTGACTTGTATTGATGCCCTTATCCTGAATGTTAAGACCTTGAGGCTTCTGTTGCAGAACCTTGTCCTTCTCTGAAAGAATCCAGCCTACAGTAAAACTCAATGCGAGTCTGCACTTACATTCCACTTGCAGGACCTGTGAGACAATGTCCTTGAAACCATCCAAGACCAGCCCACACAGCAAGCAGAAGAAAGCCAGAGTGAAGCAGAAGGCGCAGACAAAGCCATAGCCAAAGCCAGGGCCCCTCTTCTCAATAGACTTCCTGCGCATGAGCATGAGATGCAGAAGTCACCAACTGGGCAAACTGTGGCAGCTTGTCTGCAAGCCCTTGCTGCTGTGCAGCCTCCAACCAGCTGCTGCCAAGCTGCATCTGACAATAAATGCCTCTGCCCTACTGACACTCAATGCCTGTGTCCTTGCCTGTGAAGCAGGCTGACTTTGTGCAGCCTTCTTGAGGAGAAGCATCACAGCAAAGCAGCTGCTACACGGTAAGTCAGACTGAACTTATGCCTATTTGCTTCTCCTGTGCAGCCACTTGCTGACCTGATAAGGATGGCACAGCTGAGGAAGTTGAAGAGCAGCACAAGGAGACCCCCCAGCAGGGAAGCTGCAACTGGTGCCTTCCAGATGTCGGTATCCAGTTGATGCTTTGGATCCGCCTTCAAAAGCTTGTAACTCTGCAGTGTCATGGGAGTCAAGAAGTGCAGGTTCCTGCTTGCTGTACCTTCTTTGGTCGATTTGTTGCTTGGTGTCAGCATGTGTGCGTATGTCCGTTCTGGTTCGGATGCTGCATTGCCTTGCATGGACCGTCTTACACTGTCTCACCTTCACCAAATTGTTGCATGTACAGAAGGAGAGGATGTAGTAAATGCTCGTGATGAGCTGCAGCAAAACGTTTCGCCATGGTCAGCTGCAGTACTGGGCATGTACGCCTGTGCTACTTTGTGTGGTTGAGCTCAACAGCTGCTAGTGTGGCATATTCTGGCGAGGCCACATGAAGGAACACGTTTGGCCCAATGTTGATTGTTGCTCCATCGCACCATGTTAACCACCCAACACATCCATAGGATGATACGCCGTGCTTCTTTCCCGCAACACATCTTTCTGCGCCCGTCTTTAGGCCCCTTGCTTGTTCGGATGTTGCTATATCTTCTGTACGCAGAAGCGCTCTGCTAGCAGAAGCGACAGCCTAGTACTTCTAGGAGAAGCTGGTTCGTAGAATAATAGCAGCGTCCCAGAAGTTCAGTAAAGCTTTGTGTTCTTTAGCGAACTCCACAGTTCAACATGTGCTACCTTCACGCGAAGCTTCAACGGCGCTCCGACATATACTTGACTACCGCTATGTACTGATACTTCTCCCCACTATCCTTACAATACATGGATTCCCTCTGGACTGAGCGATTGTACGTTTGTGTTTCTTTCGCCTTGACTCTTCAACTTCGCGTGCCTGCTCAATTGCCGCGTGCTACAGCCATTGAGGGAGCTGGCCTACTTACTCAGAAGAACGCGTAATGTCCACATGTAATGCCCTTATATTATTTAAAGTTCTCCTGTAACCTCTCGACGCCGGCTATCGCAAGAGTTAGCGCGTCTGGGCGGTGAGGGCAGTGGATGCTTCTCGGCCCCGATGGCACCCAAAAACATACAAACTAAACGTGCGTTGTCTCGGCATGCCAACATGCCCGTACATCGCCCCAAGCATGTAGCCGTGCTTCTTCGTTCTGCAACAAAGACCTCGGAAATGTTACTTTTGACTGGCATTATGTATCAGACTTCACAGAACCACACAATGTGGAGCAAGAGTGAGCCTGATGCAGCAATGGCTAACGAAGGTACGCAGATCGCTCGTATATAAACACTGTTCACCTTGGCTGAGCTGTCTAAGTACATGGTATGGGGAGCATACAGATTTTTGAGAGGCTTCATTACCACTATCATAAAACTACTTTAACCAGACAATGATTCTAAGATCTACCGGTATAGCTGTACAATGCAATTTACTCACTGTTCACTGCAAACATAACAAGCACATGTGCAGAGATTGCCCTCCCTTTAACACTATCAAAACAGTGCAGAACACGGTACCGCTGAAAGCAAGACAATATCCATACACAAGTCTATCAGCAATTTTCAAGTCTAGCCATAGCTCTAGAAGCAAGTCTCCAGTTGGTAACCAACCCATCAGCAGGGATACTCTAACATGTGACACAACCCCAATGTCCGCTTGTTGCTTGGCAATGCCCATTGTTGAATCCCCTGAACTGAGCAAAGCAGGAACACTCCATCTAATAGTGCATGGCGGCATGCTGGACCATCACCAAGCAAACCATACAGCAATAGATGACTGCATCATCACCCACTCACCCAGCCGTGAGGGACCATCCTCTTATGCTTTGTATGACCATCGTGCCCAGGCACGTATTCAAGAATCCAAGGACCACCTTTCCATCTCTGCTTTACTTGGCGACCCTGGGCCCCTGCTAAGCCTTGCAGCTGCAGTCAGTCCACGGCTGCCAACCACCGATTCCCGGCTCTGCATGACTGCCCCAGTCCCACTGCTGCTGCCTACTGGCACAGTATGCCAATCTTCTGGCTCTGAACGGTACATAGCACTTATAACCCCAGGACTACCACCAAGCTGCAGCTGCTGCTGCCGCTGCCATCTTTGCATGCTCTGCTGCTCTTTAAGCTTCAACAGAGCAGGTGACTCACTTGACCTTGGCACGCTGCTGCTTCTCTTGTACTTACCAATGTTTATCTGCTGCTGCTGCTCCTGCATTGATGGCCGTGCGATGTTATACTGACAAAGCGTTCCAGCTGCCTCTTGTGGCATGTCATGTGATCCTACTCTTCCAGCTGCAACAGAGGACCTCCCAGCTACCCCCCTATCAGTCAAGCCCGGCCCCCTCCCACTGCTGCTGATGGCAGCCTCCCTTCCCCACTGGCCTAGTTCAGTAGCAATGCCCATGCTATCCCGGCTGCGCACACCAGAACTGTCCGGGCCCAGACTGCGCCTCAAAGAACCAGGAACAGATGCCCTAGTAGCAGGAGAGGTCCTGATAGGCCCGAGGCTGGCTTGCCTCATGCTGCTAGACGCTGTGGCTCTCGTTCCACCATTACTAGCAACAGCCACAGTAACAGCTGTGCTTGGCTGACTAGAAGAAGCTACCATGCTGGACCGCAAGCTAAGTTCCCCCCCATTGCCCCTACCCACCCCAATCCCCCCAGCACTAGCAGGACCCAGCACAGCCTGGGACTGCATAGCTCCTTGCCCTGCCGCCCTGGTACCACTGCTGCTGCCGTTAGATGCTGCCTCCACCCTCGCTGCAGCACCTGGGCCCTCCTTGTGAGACACCAAACTAGACCTCAAGCTACCCCCCATTCCAGCAGCGCCACCGGGGCCAGCATCGGCAGCTTGGCCACTGCTTGTTATGGTGTGAATTGTGATGGAGGATCGGCGAGGTGGGCTGATGCTCTGCTCTCGGGAGAAGGCGGCGTTTTCAGCCTGCAGGGTATCAACTTGCTCCTGGACCATCCTAAGCTTCCCTTCCAGCTGTTGCACAAGAGCATCACGTGTAGACAGCTCACGATGCAAGCGGCGGACCTGGGAGCATCAGCAAATCAGGGTTCACCCTTGCCAGTGGAAAAGTCTTCGGGGTGGACGGTTGGCATGGAAGGACTTTGTTGCAGCTGCTCACTGCTGTGCAGAAAGGCAACAAGAGTATAGAATAGTATCTACTGGATATTGACGCACACAACACCTGGAGAACATCATTCTGGGCCTTCAGCTCAGACACTGATCTGTAATAGGTTCCTTTACCATGAGACATCTGCAGTATTGTGACGCCTTCTAGTCCAGATCATATGCCCTGCCTGCTCACCTCCTCTGTTCGAGCATACCCTGCCCCTGTTCTGAGCTCCAGCCTGCTTAACAGGTCCATGATTGCCTGGTCCTTCACATCACTCTCTCCCTGCATCTTCAACAGCAGCGACTGGAGCACCTGCAGCTGCTGCTGCATTTCAGCCGGGCCCAGCCCACTGGTATTGCCAAACACTCCGCTCAGCCTCTGTGCAGCAGCACCTGCACTTACCCCGTTACCACCACCCTGTAGCTGCATTGCTAGCTCCTCTTGTGCCATGTTCTGCAACTTTGATGATTGCCTTGCCTCCCTGCTACCGCTGCTGCTGCCAAAAGCCCCACCAGCTCCTGCCCCTGCTGCTGCTTTGAAAGGAGACTCTGGACCTTGGCTGCATCCAGGGCCCCCTGGCACTGGACTCGGACTCAGGCTTCCCCTGCCCTTCTTTGACAGCTTCTCTGCTGCCTGCAGCTCCTCAATCCTAGCCTGCTTTTGCAGCAGCTGCTTCTCCTTTGTTGCAGCATCTATCGTCATATCCCCCACTTTACCCTCCAGCTGCTTCACCTTCCCTTGTGCACACCCGAGCTCCACCTGCAGCTGCTGCTTGTCCCTCTGCAGCACCTCCACCTGCTCCCTTGCCTGCTGCCTTGCCTTCTCCATGACTGTAAGCTGCTCCGCCATGTGCCTTATTGCCTGCACCTGATCACCCAGCTCCAGCTTATGCTCCCCAAGCTTCACCTGCAGCTCCCTGTTCTCCAGCTGCAGCTGCATGACCTGCTGCTGCGAGCCTGCCTCCCAGGTATCCCCCACTCCCTGCACCCCATCAGCTGCCATGCTGCTGGTATCTCTAGGCCCCTGCTGCTGCAACCTTGCTTGGAGCTGCTCGTTCTCTTCCTGCAGGAGTGCTGCTCTTTCCAATGCCCACTGCAGCTGCTGCTCCACCTCCACCACCTGCTCTGTAGCAGCCTCCTGCAAAGCAGCTAGCTCTGCCTTAGTCTGCTCGAGCTGCTCTTCAGCAGCAACAAGCTGCTGTCTGTCATCTCCCGCTGACTTCTGCTGCTGCTGTTGTTGCTGTGGCCCTGCTGCCAGAGCTCCCTCCCCGCCCTGTTTCTGCAGCAGCAGCATCTTCTGTACCTGGCTTGCCTTAAGAAGCTGCTGCTGCAACTGCTGTGTAGCTACTTCCCAAGCTGCTGTTGCCTGCTCCTGCTGCTCCTGAATCATCAGCAGCTGCTCCTGCAGGGTCCAATTGTGGCCCTGCAGCTGCAGCACCTGACTCCTAACGCCCTCTAGCTCCATTTGCTTTGCTGCTAGCTGCTCCCTACAATGGTGCAGCTCCCCCTGAAGCCCCTCACGCTCTTGGCAGAGAGCTTCTAGCTGAAGAGCCACCCTCTGCAGCTCCCTCTGTTCAGCATCAACCTGCTGCTGCACTGCTGCTACTTGCTGCTGGTGCTTGTCCTGCATCTTCTGCAGCTGAGTTTCACACTCCTTTAGCAGCCTATCCCCCATAGCATCAATCGCTGCTCCCTGCTGCTCTTGAAGTCCATGCAAACCCCCCTCAGCTGCTTGCTGCTGCTCTCTTGCCTGCTGCAGTTGCTCATCCTTGGCCAGAAGCTGTTCTTGGTATGAAGCAAGCTCATGCTCATATTGCTTTACAAGCTCCTGTATCTTGTCAAGCTGTACCTTGCGGTCCCGTGCCTGCCGTGTCCACTGCTCCTCCTGCTCCTGCCCAACCCTGTGCCCATGCTCCTCCATGTCCCCAAGTTGCCTTTTCAGTTCTGTGACAAGGCTTTTGCTGGCCCTGAGCTGCTCCTGCTGCTCCTGCAGCTGTACCTTGTAACTGGCCAGCTGCCCCTGTGCTACTGCAAGCATCTGCTTCAGCTCTAATGCATGTGCTAGAGCTTGTTCTAGCTGCTGTTCTTTCTGCTTCAGGGCTTGCTCCTGGGCAGCATCTTCCTCGTCAGAAGATAAAAGGCTTAGCTCCTCTCGCAACTGTTTCTTGTCCTCTCCAATCTGGGCACCTTCTTCTGCTACCTCGTGCTCCCTTTCCTCTGAAGCTTGGGAAGGCCGCTGCTGTTGCATCCCAAAGAGATCTTCTTCTGGCTCGCTGCCAACTGATTCCTGCTCATTGTCCTGCTGCTCCGGCTCCTCATGTGCTGCCTCTGCTTTCCTGGTCTCCAACTCTGCCAGAGCTTCTGCCAGCTGGTCTTGCTGCTCTGCCACATGTGACTGGAGTTCTGCCATGGCCTGAACAAAAGAACAGACCCAGACCTAAAAGTAAGCATATGGGCAGGCCGTATTGAAATCGACTGGCATGGTGTCTAACGAAACCATACGACACTAACATGAATACATTAAGGTCACAAATGCATGTTCTGCTCCATTGAGCTAAACATCCTTTAGCCAGCAGAAATTTGATACGGTAATATGCCACAGATTGCCATGGCAAATTGTGCAAACCCATACATGCTCACTTGCATTGATGCTTATGCTCCATTCTTCACAACATTTAGGTTTACTGCTGTCTCTTCCGCACTTCTTACCTGCTCAGCCGCTTCCAGTGCATACGTCCTTGCAATGAGCAACTCTCGGAGCTCATCTGTCTCATGCCCACGCATGGATAGATCACGCAGGAGCTGCAAGGTCCCCTGAAGCATGAGAAACAAGCACATGGCTTCAGACTAATCATACCTGGTCTCACACATTGTTGATTGGGTCCTACAGGTTTATCAGGTATAACCCGATATAACCCTCTTCTCAGCCTGTTCAGTAGGTAGGTTTTGTGGGACAAAATACAGCAACCCAAATCTGAAGCTCTCCAGGAGCATGAGCACCATCCAGTCCAAAACATACTAGCCTGGCGCTCAGTGATGCGTTCTGTCAGTCAATGGCAGACTGACATTGTTTGCTCCTGACTTGCAGACACAAATGGTGCGTTCTCAATCATTTGATTTAGGCGTCAGAAAGTCAAACCGAGCTGCAATGCAATGTAACTCATAGAATGGAATTAACTACGGACGGGGGACTAACTACAGAGCCAGCTGCATCCCCTACATTCGTTTGCACCATGGCTCAATTTGGCCTTACTGCTTGTGTCTCTCCACAGAACATTCTCTTACCTCAGCAGGAGCGGATGCGCCCCAGTCAGGCAATCCCAGTAAGTTCATCCCTCCTCCAGTACTGAGCTGATTCAGTCCCTGTGCGCCAGTATTGACACTAGCAGCTTGCATTGCTGAGGTAGCTGCAAATGCTGCTGGGCGCTCTTCCAGGGTCCCGCGCCGGCTTGGCATAGTTGCCCGTCTAGAGGGCCCCATGGGCCCTGATCCCCAGCTGTTCAATGCCCTAGAGTGTGTGTCACCCGCTGCTTCTGCCCTGCAGTGTGCTTCATTTGCTGTGTCTGCCTCTGAAGACCCTGAAAGACCGTGTCCTGCTACATCAGCTGCTGCAGGGTCCCCAGCAGAAGCACTAGGTACAGTCCGCCCTGCATCTTGCACTGGTAACGGCTGCTGCTCCTGCTCCTGATATACCTGCTCCTGGTTGGCTCTGACTCTCTGTTCCAACTGCACAACTTGCAGCTGGCTTGCTGCTAACTCGGTTTGGAGCTGCTGCGCTTGCTGCTGGCTCGCTGCCAAGTCTTGCTGGAGTTGGGCTTGGTTGTTGATGAGGCGGGAAAGCTCCTGTGTGAGGGCAGTGGTGTGTCGTGCAGCTTGCTGGCTGGATGCCAGCTCATAGCGCAGCTGTTCTTCTGAGCGATGGGATTGCCCCAGCTGGACTTGCAGTTCATCAAGGTCTGCATCTTTAGCCTGCAAGCGGATGCCACATTACATTCAGTCGAGCGGACTTTGGATAGGCCTTCCCAATGACCACATTGTTAAACAGGCCTTCATGCACTTCATGCACTTCAGCAACAGCAGGCAACGGAGGTAGGGTAGGGAGCTCTTACAAACTGTGGGATTGCTTTGCAGTAGTGCTAGCGCCCTAATCCTGGTCCTTCGGACCAGTGCTAAAGCCCTTCGGATTAGTACTTCGTCCTGGTCCTACTGCTTTGCAGTAGTGATTGACTTGCGGTTAACTGTACTGCTCATGACTGAGGCGCAGAATCAAAGAAGCAGATCACTGTGCCGAATACAATGGTCGTCAATGTCCAGTGACAGCTATCATACTATAGAGGTATGGGGAGCACTGGGACGTAAGGGAGCACCATGCAGCAGCGTTGGAAGAAGAATATTTACAGACCTGGTAAAATGATCTGACTAACTTCCCACCTGAGAGCTTGTCTGGACCTCTGCTAGAGTGTCCGTGGCCTCCAGGAGCTCCTGCTGCAGCAGCTGCCTATCCTGTTGTGCCTCCTGCAGTAGCTGCTGGAGGCTGTTCACCTGCTGCTGACTGCCCAGAAGGTTCTCCAGGCGCATGGACAGCTGCTGTATAAGCGCATCCTTTGCTGCTGAATCGCTTTGCAGACTGGCAAGCTGCGGGACCAGAATAACACAGGCAGTATGCAAGCACACATTCTCATTAGACCCTGAGCATGGTGCAGAAGTAATCGTTGCATGCCAACAATCGTCACTACAGTTGTTTCACTGCCCCTCCTGGTACATAGACACTTGCCCAAACAGTTGTAAGCAGAGAGCAGACAATTTCCCCAAGCCCAGCGCAGTCCAAAGAATGTAAAAAGGGTCAGATCCTCTCAGCTTCAGTGAGAGAGCATATGGACCAAGCCAGAAACATAAGGAAGTTGGTAAATCTGGAGCTTTCCGGCTGTACCCACCGGCTGTACCCACCTGTTGTCCTAAAACGCTGACTCTTCCTGCATCAGCGGCCCTGCCACTGTGGCTACCCCCTGTTGTCCCTGCCACTGGCCAAGGCTCTGCCCAGGCTCCCCCCTCATCTGCTGGTGCTCCATCCAGCCCAGCAACTGCTGAAGAGTTGCTAATTCTGCCAGCCCTGCTGCTGCTTGGTCTTGAGGCCCCTCCCGTTGACCAGACACGGTTGCTGGAAGGTCCAGCAAGGGACCAGCCATCATCCTGTGATGTCCGCCATGCAAATGCCGCGTGTTGCTCCTCCTGCTGCTGCTGTTGGTGACCCTCCAGAGCTGCAAGCGTTGCTGCCATGGCCTCCACCTTTTGCTTCAAAGCCTTGTTGCTGTCCTTGGCTTCAGCTAAGAGTACCTCCAGCGCTGCTGCCCGTGCGCCTGTATCTGCAAGCGTAGCAACTTCTGCAGCAAGCTGCCCAATTATGACATCCTTCGCAGCCAGCTCAGCTTTGCCCCCCTCGGTCATTTCAATCTGCTGTAGGACCTGCTGCTGCTGTTGCTGCATGGTGATATCAGCCGGGCCTTTGGTCCAGCTGGAAGCCAGTACGGACGGAGATGCTTCATCATTATTGGAAGCACTACTAGAGGTGTCACTGCCAGTTGTCATATCTCCACCCCTCACCCTGCCGTGGTGCACTGGGCTATGTAACAGACCTGAGGAGCTGCTGCGCATCAATCCCAACCCTAAGGAGTCACTGCCCTGGAAACCTCCTGCTACCACTGCTGCCCCTGCTGCAGCTGCTTTCTGCCTCAACTCATGGGCTTGCAGGAGCTCTAGCCTTGGTGAGCTAGCTGCAACCTCAAAGCTGCTGGTTGCGGCTGCAGGATCAGCAGCTTGCTGGCTTCCATACCTTCTGAATAGGTTCTGGTGCTGCTTGAGCTGCTGGTGGAGTACATCACGCTCAGCAACCAAGTGGCACACCTCAACCCAGCAAGCATTGAGGTGCGCGACAACATGGTCCCTGGCTGCAGCTCCTGCGATCCCCTCAGCCTTGATGGCTTGCTCATGCTGATCTAGCTGCTGCGGCTGCAACTTGCTCTGGGGCTCCCTTTCAGCAGCTGTGATCGCCCTCCCCAGCTGTGCTGCTACTGCTGCCACTTTCTGCGCCCAGTGGTGCCAGAGGATCACTTCCGAGCTTCTTGTAGCAAGGTCTGCATTCAAAGCAACCTACGGCAGGGCGTATACATGAGATGCTGCTGTGAGAAAGTACATGTTGTGTTGTGCAGTAACTCCAGGGTGAAGGCTCCTTTCCAACTGATGGACCAATTTTGGGAGCTGCAACAATAAAGCTGGCCGTTGTCAAAGGCACTGTTCGGGTACCATTGTGAGAGCAATGATAAGGACCAAAATAAGCAAGCATTCCACTAATGCACCAATAGGAAAGCAAGACAAGAAACACTGGTACCTCCATGAGGGAAGAGGAATGGTTGACAGGAGCGTTCATGCTTCTTATTCGTGCCCAAAGCTATTATGATTACAGTCCGTTGGATGCTGCCAACTGTGCCCCATCAGATTATGATGATGTTGACTTCCTTCGCCTGATATCAGCTTGAGTAACTTACCCGGTCTTTGTTTAGTGCCGCCTCCTCACTCTCTGCAGCTGCAACCCTTCTGTTCAACCCTTCCTGCATCTGCAGTGCACTCTCCTCGAGCTCCTGTGCCCAAGCTTGGCTCCCAGCCAGCTTCTTCCGCAGTGCACCTATCACAGCATCCTGAGCAGCCATCCGCTCCTGCAACCGCTGCTGCTGCTCCACAAGATGTGTGCTGCCCGCCATGCCTTGCTGACCGTGACTACCCACTATTGTACCCTTCAGAGCAAGCGCTGGAGTTGGCTCCTGCGGCTGATCTGCTTGCGTGGCTGCTGAGGTGCTGCTTGCATGCTGCTCCAGTGCTGGGAGGGATGCACTACCTCTCTCAGCCTCCTGCTGCTTCCCGGCTGCAAGCTCAACAGAAGTAGCTCTAGAGACGGCAACTGACGCAGCTGCAGCTGATGCTGGGCTGTTCGCCCGGGTACTCATTCCAGCAGCTGCGACCGCAGCAGCTGCTGCCGTGGTGGCTGCTTCTTTGGCCACCTCCAGCTGCTGCCTCAAATGCTGCAGCTCCGACGTCTTGGTCTGCAGCTCATGCTGCAGCCCAGTTAGCTGCATCTGCCGCTCCTGCAGCTCCCGCACAATGTCAGGCATGGCAGCTTCTTGGTCTTTCAACTCCCTTTGGAGAAGCTGGTAATCCCGCTGCCCTGTCTGCATCTCCTGACGGAACACCTGGAGCTCTGCCTTGGCTGAGAACAGCTGCTGCTGCAACTGCCGCACCTGCAAGGGCATGCCAACCACAAGTCACTGAACAGGTAGATAGGCTAGTTAGGCTAGATATAAGATGGCAGAAAGCATGTATGCTGGTTCTCCCAGGATGGGGTCCCTGCAGAACAATGTTCACTCCCCTACTGAGGACTTCCACTCTTGATTAAGGCCGGCACGCTGATGTGTGCATGCGCGCCTTGTCTGCCCTCTGATTACAACAGCTAAGTCTATGAGAATGGCTGTCAAGGGGGGGTTGGGGGATTGTTGAGAGGTTGTTCAACTGGCCGACAGGGTCCTGCTATGTGTGCGTAAGGATACAGGATCACGCCCTAACCAGCTAACTCCTGCCTTTGGGGATGCCTTCTCACCAAGACAAGCATACCTGCATGCGCAACCCATGAATGGTCTCCCCATCACTTTCCCCTGCTCCCTCATCCGGCGCCTCCAGGCTCCTGCGACCATATCCAAGGGCTTCCAGGTTTGGCGTGACAAGCCCACCAGCAGCAGCAGCACCTAATGTTGCCGTAGAGCTACTCCTAGCAGCTTGGAAATCCAGTGATGGCGCCCTAGCCAGGATGGCATCATCGTATGAAGCTCGCATAGGGTGCCCTACAGCCTCAGCTATCAAGTCACGGGGGGCCTGAAGTGCAGCGCCAACTCCATCATGACCCAAGGATGGAGCTAAGGACAAGGACAGCACCAGCTCCTGATTGTCTAGAGATCTCTGCTTTTCCTCTGCATCTTTGGCTACGGCTGCTGCTGCTGTTGGCTGCTCTTCAGCTGTAACCCCGGCACTTGCTACTTCTGCTGCAGCTGCTAGAGGTCTGGCTAAATCAGTACTACCCCCTGCTTCAGCTCCCACACCCTTTACTATGCTCCCGAGAATCCCTGCCTGCTCGAAGGAAATTGTGCCATCAGAGGATACTGTGCCCATGATGGGGCAGCCCTTGGCAGCCTCCACGAATGCAAGCAGCTGGTTATGTGCAGCTGCAGCAGACATCCGCAGGTTGTGCTGCCATGTACGTCGCCTGGCTGTAGCACCAGTGCCCCCTTCACCTTTCCTCCCTGTACCAATGGACTGCTGCTGCTGTGTTTCTAGTTGCTGAGGGACTGCCGGACAAGTAGCTCTTCGTACTCTAGCCTTCATATGAGCTGCTCCAGCAGATGTGTTCTGCGGTGTATGTCCTGCTGCGGCATAAGACCCTGGCACCGCTGCCTGCTCTGCGTTTGTGGCACCTTCTTTATGGAAGGGGCTGCCGTTGGCTGCAAAGGGGCTGCAAGGTAAGCACGAAGGACCGGCTGACCGTGCTGTGGCACTCCCTTCCTCAGGACTGCCGCTCCTGGTGGAGCTGCCACCATCTGGATAAGGAGAGGGAGCTGGAGTGTGGTAGGGGAGGAGATGCATGTTAGATGCGAAGCTTGCCTCTGACTGCTGCTGAAGTGGTGCTTGCTGCTCATCCAGCTTCTGGACAACCCCCTCCTGCAGCTGCTGCCTCTCTGCAAGCTGTAGCTCAGCCAGGTCTTGTGCATCACTCCCACTGCTGCTAGCTTCGCTGCTGCTGTGCACCCGCTGCAAGAGCGCATGCTCTAAGGCCGCTGCCTCCTGCTCCTTCTCGTGTAGGAGACCCCAAGCAACCGTAAGCTGCTTCTGTAGTTCGCCAATGACAGCTGCCTGCTGCTGCCCTTGTCGCTGCAGCTGCTCAATGGTCAGCTCTTGAAACCCTTGATGCTGCTGCTGCTGCTCCCCCGCTAGAGCATCACCACCCCTTGCTGCTGCTACTGTGCCACTTGATCCCTCCCCTTGCTGATGTGCGCCGGCATTGGGCCTTGCTTCACTTGCAGGCACCTCCATGCCCGACAGCGTCATGGTGCTGAGCCGATCCTCTTTATTTGTGCTAGGCAACAGCAGCGTCATGGACATCTCAGCTGACATCTCCCCCGTGCTGCTAGCTGCAGGTGCTGTGCCTTCAGTCTCTGCAGGGGGATAGACGGCAGATATGGTCCAAGAGGCACCTGAAGACTCCGGCGCTGGTGTGGGCTGCCCAGAGCTGCTTCCATCCCTTGCAGACGTCAACAGCAGCTGGCGAGGCTGCAAACGTCTGTCCACATGGCCCTGCATCAGAGGTATATAGTGAGTTAAATAAGCCTAGCTGCTCATACCAACTACTCCACAGACTAGATGTAGTGCATTTTGAATAGGTGTTACCATGTTGACATGGATGCTAGACATCTACTGACATTAAGTCTTACCGTAACTCACAAATCATGACCTAAGCTGCCAGTCAAAAAACTATAACAGCTAGTGTGCGTCATGGTTTCCGCCCTGGTCATGCGTACTTGTGCAGTAAGCAGTCCTTCTGTGATGAATTTAGTTATGGCTTGTTGATCACATGCTAGTCCCACCTGTGTGTTTGCAGTAACACATGCCAGTGCTCACAAAGTTTTCTTCAAGCTCACCTTCAGCGCCCCCCTTGCCTCCTCCACCAGACTACCGATCAAACTCACAGCTGCCTGCCCTTCCACTGTAGCAGACAGCCATGCCCCAGCATCTCCTGCATCAAAGGAAGGCAGGCACTCCAACAGCTCGCCAACAGCTGAGGGAGCCCAAGAGGTGGAGATCTCCTGAAGGGCCTGTAGCAGCTGCAGCATCTGGTCTGGTTGGCGGCTGCTGGAGTTGCACTGGGGGTTGACCTGAGTGCTGCTGGATCTGCTGCGAAGTCTGCCAATGACACCTGCTGCTGGTTGTGGGGTACATCTAGGCGTGGTGGGTCTTGGGCTGCTCTGTTGGGATTTCCCAGTGGCCTGTGTGTGGAACCCAAGCAATAAGGATGGAGCTTTGATCATGATGGGAGGCACCAGTAATGACAGATATTCTTGCAGTTGGACCCAAGGCGATCTGAACAGGATAAGTACACGATCTGTGCTGAGTGATTACTGGCAGGCATCTTGCATAGTCAATAAAGAAGGGCCCACAACCTTGCTGCAGCTTGCACCTAGGATGACATGTGCCTCAAACTGGGGCCAGTAGCGCAGCCTACTCACAGATTGCCCTGCACTCGGAGGCACGGTTCATACAGCAAACCACCCAGATGCAACAGGTACCACAGGCATTAATACTGAGACAGCTTGCTCCTATCTTCCACTCACCTCACAGAAAGCTCCTGGCCGGAAGACCTGACTGCTCCGCCTGACCTGCTGCCAAGCGAATCCCTCAGGTGTTGCCCTGGGCGTGCCAAGGACACCATATGGCCGCTGAGGGGAAGCAGCAGCTGCTGTTGAGCTACTTGACGCTGCTGCTGCTACAGCCATAGCTGCTGTAGCAACTACAGCTGCTTCTTCCGCTGCTGCTGCTAGATCCATAGCTGCTGCAGCAGCTACACCTGCTCCTTCTGCTGCTGAAACAACAGCATGCCCATGCACCTGCAGGAAGCTGTCCCCTGCTTTGTCAGCCGTCACTACAACACCTGACAACCCAGCACCTTCTACGTCCCTCGCGCCAGCCTCCCCTTCCGCAAGAGCTGCTCCCCCAAACGTAATGTCCCTAGACCTTGCTTCCACCACTGCCATCTGCTCAGCAGATTCTGGGACCTCAGCTTCTAAGGCAGCTGCCCCATGTGCCATGTAGCTCCGTCTAGGGGGATCCACAGCAGTTGGGGACACCTCTGCCTCATCCTCCCAGTCCCAATCACCCCCTGCCTTTGCCTGATTGTCAGGCAAGGACCCCACAGTCGTATCTGCTTGCTCCTGCTGCTGCTCTGGTTCATCACCTTCTGTAGCATCGTTGGCTGCCAGGGGATTATCATAGCTGGTCACAGCAGATGGACTTGCTTTGCTGCTGGCAGGGGCATACCAATCCTGCTCAGAACCTGAAAAGACCTGTGAAACCTCCAGATCTAACTGAGGGATTGCAGATCCTCCACCCCCAGTAGTTGCAAGCTCAGGTGAAAACGCAGTGCTTGCAGACTGTATCTGCTTTGTGGTAACACAGCTGCCATCTGTATTGCTGAGCACACGGGTAGAACAGCTTACCCCTGCCGCATCCCTGAAGCCTTGCTCAAGGCAGTCCGGCCCCGCCCCATCAGCTACGGATGCAGCTGAGCTGGAGCCGCTCACTGCAACTGTTTCTCCTTCCACCTGTACTACATCAGCAGAGCCCAGAGACAGCTGCTCCTGCTGTTCCCAGCTGTCATCATCAGGCAGCTGCTGCTGCTGCTGCTGTGCCCTGGTCTGCTGCTGAGGTAACCCTGAAGCTGCAGCCCCTTCTGATACTCCTGCGGCCAGTGCTTGTCTATGCAGCTTGCTTGTGTTGCTAACTCCCTTGCTACCCTTGGCCGCTGCATACCCCAGCGGTTCTGAAGCTTCGGCTGCTGCCCTCTCATCTGCTGACACTATCGCAACATCACTCAGCCAGCGGATAGGGCTCTGCAGCAGCTCGGAGCCTGCAGCTGAGCTGATGGGGCCTCCTGGCATAGATACTGACCGCTGCCCGTCTTTCTGGACTGCCTGCAGTTTGCTGTGTGGAGCTGCCGTAAGACCATCCCCTTGCTCCTGCTGCTGCTGCTTGCCAAGAATACGAGGTTCTACCCCATAGGAGAGCCTGCTGGTTTGACCTGCCTTGCATGCAGCTGAGAGCTCCAAGGAAAGCTGGGAGATCTCCTGCATTTTGGTTGGAAGGTTGCTTGCTGCTGCAAAGGGAGCCAGCAGTGCCAGGCACCGGCCTAAGCTACGCCCGGCCTGCAAGCATAAGACCAAGGATCTGCTCAACAATATTCCATGAAAACAGTGTGCAGGCAAGAGCACAGGCTTCCGCATAACGCAAGCAAGCATCCTTTCCTTGATAGAGGCAGGCCCATATGAGGGGCTACCACACCTCCAAGGAGATAAGCGTTCCCAATTGTTGTTGCATCAAATCATCCAACAAAAAGCTGGGAAGCACTTCTAGCTTACGGGAACAGGGCTGCCACCAATACAGGCAGATGCCGGGATTCAATCTATGTGAAGAGTGCTATCTCGCAGATCTCCATGACAAGCTGGTATCTCGGCAGATGCTTACCTGTACTAGCTCTGCCTTTTGCTCCATGGTCAGGGACAAGTCTTCTGCATCACCCTCCTTGTCTAGTGCAGGGAGTAGTGCCAGCTGCTGCACCTTGCCATACGCCGCCTGCACCTCCTCCCTGCAGCTTGAAACCCCAGCAAACAGAGACTCTGCTGCACAAGCTGCTGTAGACCAAACATTCTGAACCTGCAAGACAAAGTCAGTATTAGCTACCGACGGAAAGAGACGAGTCGAGCGGTTTCTGTTGCGCTGCTCTCAGTAAATTCAAGTGCTGGAGCAAGAATAACCCCAAACTGCACTGGACAGTATAGAGGGCCAAGCATGGCAAACCACATGTGAGTGGCCTCATGCCTGGTAAGGTAGCCACGGAAACATTGCGGACAGTGACAAATACGAGATTAGCAGCTGATCATGGCTTGCCAACTGACTAATACCTTGAGCAGGGTCTTGAAGCCACGGCCTGTCTGCCATGCGTCGGAGTCTGAGCTTGCTTCTGCTTCCTGAGCAAGCCTCTCTGCGTGTTCCAACACCTGGTTGACCAGCTCTGGGTCATGGTCTGATTGAAGCCCTGCCAACGTAAGCAGGAGACTCTCAACGTCTCCAGACACCTACATAAACCACATTGTATGATCACATCTGGAGGGTCCTGGACAGTTCTCGTGCTTGAACCGAAGGGGACACATGTCCTTTGCTGTCAAGTGCTGATACTGGTAAAATAATTGCATGGATTGATGGCTTTTACAGGAATTACCTGTGAGCACACCCATCTGCTGCGACCATGGTAGGCTACACGCACTACTGCCTGTGATGCATGCTGTATGCTGCAATAAAGCTGCCTGAGCATGTGCTCTACCTGCTCGTGGGGCATACATACCTCCTGGAGTGCTGCATAGTACTGTGTGCCATGAAGGCGCTCGCTGCAGGTAGCTGCTGTGTTTGAGAGGAGAGTGCTGATCTGCTCCGCACTGGTGCTGCAGGCTCCTAGCTGCTGGCACAGTCCGTCATCTGCTGCCTGTATGTGCTGGATCTTCTCAACAAGCCCCTGGCAGCTCTGGGTGAAGGCAGCTGCATCCCATGAAGCCCCTGCAAGACTTGATCTCGCGGCATGTTGCCCACTGATTGACTGCAGCAGCAAGGTATAGCAGAAAATACCCCATTAGCATAGGCCTTAGCTAGGCCGTTCCTTCCCCAAGAGCGCCAGGGGGCCAATCAGAGGTGATGGGTATAATGGAGTTAAGGAAAGCAATGGATCGTACTTCCCCGTGACTCGGTGCTTGTTGCTGATGTTGTAGCAGGTGCTCACCAATTGCATCTAACGATGTGTCCAGCTCCTATATGCTGAAGGTTTCCCTCTCCAGCAGCTCCAAAGCTGGCACCTCCTTCAAAGCGCACCCAACCGAGCGCCTTCGAGAGCTAAATGAAGGAGGTCTGTGTTGATACAAGCCTTCGAGTTGACATATCTGGATTTCGAAATAGGTGCCTTCTGGTCGTTGGGACTCCGAGACATGCAGGGGGGCACCAGTTGAATTCAATGACCTTCGCGTGTAACAAATGGTTTCATTACCAAACGTTGTAATGCAGTGCTCCGCATATTTCCTGACTGCATCTCTTACACTCCAGCACAGCAGGGCCAGCGGAGTCAATGTTGACGGGTGACGGCCCGAGCACTGCGGTACATGGTCATGCCAAACAAGGCTACATCAGCCTGGCTTGATATAAATTTCATGTTGTCGGGCAGCATGCCAAGGCGTTTCATGCCTATCATTTCCTTTTCAATTTGTCACTCTGCACTCCAAGCGGGAGGTGAGTCTGGTGAGTGCAGTGGCGGAATTCTCTGTGATGGCCATCCTCGAGCAAAGCATGCCGAAGCAAGGCCTGTCGTGGTATGATATAGTCGAGCTACTTGGCAGAGAGCACCGAACCACAACATGGCGGAAGCCATGGCAGAAGCGCAGAGAGCCTCAAACGACCACCGGGAATCCTTCCATTTACCTTCGACGGCACATTCATGGTCGCGCTGGTATAAGACCTTCATATAGCCAGAGCACTTGGCACCTCTACCAAGGGGTACAGAAAAAAGTGACAAGTGCACATAGTCAAGTCTCTGATAACCGACAGAAAAAGGGATGTACGCAATCAGATATATGACTGCATCAGAACCCTCAGAGTGCAACTGCTCACGAAGCCAGAACAACCTTCTCCAAAAAAACATGAGTTTCAAAGTGCCTGCTGCTGCACCCCTACAAGCTGACACGCCCTCAACATGTCAGACGACATCCTGCATAACGGAGACCTATAGCATGCCTAGTAACTGCAGCTGCATACAACAGCGCTACTTGCACCATCCTGCAAAAAGAATTGCCCCTCAATTGGTCAGAACCCTCACTACTGACAGCCTGCACCCTAAAGTGCAATGGCTAAAGATTCTCCAGGTGGTGCTGGATAGTCCACCTTCACTTTGATCCCCTGCGACCGCAGCATTGCCTCCACCTTGTCTTGCGCGTTGCTGCCTGCTACACTCATGAACGGTTTCAACTGCCCCTCCTCATCCAGATCAGCATTCAGCAAAGGCACCAGCACCTTTGGACGCAGAATGCGCAGCAACTGCGGGACAGAACAGACAAAACCCGTGTGAGATTCTGTCTGTATGATAAGGATGTTCATTTGTGCGGCAGGTGGCTATAAGGGCGTATAGCGCAATAGCATGGGCGTAAAAACTAGTCACAACGGCAGGAACAGCAGGACATGAACACCAGCTCCAGCAGAGCGTATGACAAGGAGCGGCACCAACAAGACAAGGAGCAGCAAAAACCTACAGGGGATGCTGCTTTCAGTTCCTTTGACGGCACTAAGCCAGCTTCGCACAGTGCATGCAAGCCATAAAAACCAGACAGGGCAGCAATCACCTGATACCCATGCAAAAGCTCAAGTTCAACACCCCTTATGCAATACAAAGCACCAGTGCCTCCTTGCGCCAAAAATGACCACTACACCTTCTGAAGCCCCTTGCTTCTTCCCGGAGTAGGCCTTCCTTGCCAAGAGTGGGAGCGCTTACCCCATACTCTGTTTTCAACTGTTCCTACAGTTCCCCTCGTCTCAAAGAAGCATCATCAGGCAGACCCTTGGATCTACCCACCTTCCCCGCATTGGCACAGGCACCTACCTTCACCAACTCAGTGTCGCCCTTGACCAGTGGGTAACCTCCCAGCAGTACGCTTTGCACTGGTGACACCACCACATCCACAGGCCCTAAGCCCTGAAGTGACGCTTCCACAAAATCGCAGTGAGGCTCGTAATACAAGCTGGCACCTTCCTCCACCCCTTGCTCTGTCAAAATGTACCCATTTTGACGTGCTGACCAAGGAGGCCCAACAGAAGCCCCAGCTGTAGCTCTGAGTTTGACTTGACCATCCGCTAACTCCATGGTCTGACCAGGAGAGATGGTAGTTAGGGATTTGAAGCCGAGGTCTTTGATGCGCTCAGCTGCTTCTGGTTGGGCTATGATAGGTACATCTTTGGGGAAGCGAGTGAGGGTGGGCATGTGTGTGTGGTCATCTACCCACTGCACAGGACACAAGAAACACCATAATGATTTGGGATTTTGAACTAGAGCCGAACCTCGTTTTGATGGAATGACGAGCGAGCACATATGTCACTGTTGCCACTGTTGCCGGTTAGATTTAATGATCAGACGATCATGAGCAGCTGGGCGTCCTGCAATAACCTTTGCAGTGCTGCCAGCCGCTCATTAGCAGCCATGTAAAAGATATGAAGTACACAAGCAAGCACTCCATTCACCTTCGTCCAGATGCTCTCACTTGCACAGCACAGTTACATCTGCTTTTACTCCAGCTACTGCACAAGACTATATCAAGACGATCCCAACAGACACATCCAGTACGGCAGAATATCCAATTGTGGTTGTGCCTGCATGGGCGCATACTCTCTCCAAACCACTGCTCCTCATTGACTTCTGCAGTCCCTGCATGACGGTATAAGCAGGGACACCCAGCTGCATGTGTTTCTGCTGCTCCAACATCATTTGCATGCTGCAGGGGCAGTTGTGTATCTGCTGCCAGACAAGGTAGCTATCAATGTACTTGACATAGACCATAAGCTTCAGTCAGCAGCGTACCTGTGTAATCAGCACAACATCAGTGTCTGCTGCCACTTCATTAATGTCAAGGCTCACTCCATTCCGGAAGCCCCGCTTCTTGCCACGATACAACCATGATTGGTCAAAGAACTCCAAATCTCCATGTAACCAAGGGTCTACCAGCACTCGGACTCCTGCAAAACATGCAGTGGGCAAGGGACACATCTGAGCACTGTTGCAATCATAGAACGAGTGGTTGGAGGTGAGCTACATAGCACAGACTGGTGACACATAATCATTAGAGAACGCCATCTGCTTAGAACCAGCAACAGGACCAATATGAATATGACATAGTCCAGGTGGGCATACCCACTGAAAGAAGTCAAGGCCATGGTAATAACTCTCCACAAGCAACTTCACATCAGCCCAACCAACTCCAACTGAGGGCAACCCAGGAGCTGGCTGAAGCACCACTAGTGCGAAACAATAGTGGTGCTTTAGCCAGCGACGCGACGGCTTGAGGTGCTGGGCCTATGGCACTTGTGTGCTATGGCATATGGCATATCATGAAATGTAATAATAGCGGGGAACACCAGTATGCGAAATACCAGCAGTGGGAAGCACCACTAGTGGCTCATCTACGGGGCCCAGGCCTACTGCTGCTTACTGCAGTGTGCTATTAAGCATGACAACATGCAGACCTGACTCCTGGGGCTATAGGGACACATGTCTCCCCAAACATCTGCTCGTTTGAATTGCTATGTAGAATTGCTCTGTAAGATCCTGCACTTGGCCTGGGACCCTAGACTGCTGAACCTAGCCCGACAAGCTGGAAACGCGCTGAGCATTATCGGGCGTCCTGTACCGCAGATAGGAGGCGTATGTAACTTAAGCCTTGCTGGCTCTAGTATCCCCCATCAGACAGCTCGACACAGGGGCCTCTGGCTTTGCTGCTCTGCTCAAAGAGTGTACCTGGGCCTTGCTGTGCAGTCTTGCTATGATAAGCCCTGTCTCCTTGCTGTGCCATAAACATGATAAAGACCTACCAGATGTGTTAAACTTTACATGGAAGCTGTTGCCTTCATAGGAGGTATAGGTTATTCCATGATGGAAGGTCTTTTTGTGCTCTTGTGAAACTGAAGCTGCTGCTGCAGAGGCTGTACTGCTAGTGCATGCGTGCCTGCATGGTGCATCAGAGCATGCGGTCAGAACAATTTGCATGTTGTACAAAAGCCGACAAGATGCACATAAGCAGTGCCCGGTCTAAGAGCAGATCATGCTGAAAACGCCAGTCCGACGAACGTATAAGCAAGGAAACTGTGCCATACTGCATATGCACTATGCAGATGGACCCACCACTAGACGAGCATTACCTGCCTACAGCACAACCACGCACGACATTCACTTTCGTGCCTTGCAGCAACGGGCCCTTTGGCCGAGCTAAGGCTGGTGCCCGAGCGAGCATCGGTATGTCAGAGCGCAAGCTTGTCAAACAGTGCCCTACAGATGGAACGGACTAGATGCAACCAATTGCAAGCTAAACTGTCTCTCCTGGGCCCAATGCGCGCCTTCAAACCACAAGCACAGATAGGGTAACAGTAGAAAGGGGTTGTAGGAAGTACTAGCGCATGCAACAAGGTTGATGTGTTAATGTGGTAGCCGAAGCAAGAACGGAACAGTAGAGAAAAGAAGCTCTTGACGAGCGGGCGGGTACAAGAGCGATCTGCTCCGTTATGAAGTCCCTACCGCGTGTGGTCTGTGGTCCGTGGATTCTTGGACGCGGCTCAAGGTCAAGGCCCAGGTGGGGTGAGTGGCCCTGGTGCCACTGCAAGATGGATGGATCGGATGCGTTGCCTCTTTGACAGACACCCTTCATTGTCTTACCCTCCCATATCCCTGCAGTTGTAAAACAGCAGGCATCACGTGATCTTGCAAATATCACGGTGAGCACGGACATTAAGTCGGTCGAACTTGAACCTTGCGTCTATGCTTGCCGATCTCTGCTCTTCTGGCACCAATATCACATTTAACAATCAATTTAAGCGCCTAAGAGGACCATGGCCGTGCTGTCCTCTCTGTTGTAGCTGTAGTGTCTTTCATCGCTGTCCCGACTGATAGTGACGTGTCTTATTGACGAGATCCCGCATCTGCACATGTGCAGGGAAGGCCTGTATTTGAGGCTTGCAGAAACCTATTGTAAAGGCTGCGGAGGAGTCAACAGTGAAGCGCAAAATGGAGTTACAACCCAACCCCATCCAGCAATTCCAGTCTGCTATCGGCCAGTTTCAGCGCTTTGCAGCCAACGCTTTTAAGTCAGAAAGGTGCGCTGTCTTGCGTCGCAGTAATTCGTCTGAACAGGCTGGAGCCACTGTAGCTCACGGGTCAAATTCACGGTGACCCCGCAGTGTTGATCTGGTCCTACCGCTAAGCACTCATCTTCCACTGCAGGCGTCCTCGCCAGATAAGCTTCGCATCAAGGACTGAGAAGAATGAGCAGCCTAAGCGGGTGACTTTTGCACGTGGAGCTCCCTTTGCAGCTATTATCCCTGGTGATACAGTAGCTGAGCAGGTCTTCACCACAGGCATCAACAATTTTTTGTAAGTACAGCCTCTGCCAAGGTTATATTCTAATTTGAGCGCATGGATTGTGGGTCCAGTGCAGCTGTTGTGCTGTTAAGGAACTTGCAAACTGGTGGCTATCGCCAGATTAACATGTGGCCCCATTAAAGTGGGGCAGCGACACCGACAGGGAGCCAACTTAGGCTCCAACCGCATACTCAATATTAGGCTTTAACGGCGTACTCGCCACACAGCAGTATTATGCATTATGCATCACTCGTGCTTTTAAGATGCCCATGGTGGAAACATGCTTAGTGCCAGAGGCCCTTGGCTTCATGTCGCCATGTGCAGCGTAAAAGTACCTTTGCGTGACTTGCTGCAGCCTTCATAGTAAATGCCTTCTCATGCCTTCTATGGGCTCATACAATCTGTTCATATGACACAGTTCACAGCACAGCTTTGCAACTGTGCAGGCCTGTGACCTAACTCCATACCATCTGTCCAATCTGTGCCTCTCAGGAACTTGTACAACACTGCCCTGATTGTGCGCTTAGTCCTGACATGGTTCCCCAGCCCCCCGGCCTTCCTGGTGAACCCGCTATCGTAAGTAGCAGCATGGAGCGCTGGTCCTTTGCTCATTTAGTTCTTTTAACTTGCGGGGCATAGGATACTCTGATAGGGGTCTGTGGTCTTGCATGATTGAGTCGCCTTGCTCTAGTGATTTGGCAGCATGTGCAGGTATCATGGCCTCTTTGTTCATGTGTCATGCCAAACAAGCGAACCAGATAGAGCAGCAGGCAGCTACATAACATGCAGCACAAGGATCAGATGCATGTGATGGGTCTACAAGAGGTTGGGTAATGGCAAATTTTCTATTCTGACGATTGGCAGTGTCCGGTGATGCTGCACAAGAGCAGCGGGAGGGTATCGGTACATCCGCGTATGGGCACATGGCAATTTTTGCTATGGCATATCATGAAATGTCATAGTATATCTTTGTAGAATGTTCTGGCAGCCAGCCACTGACCCCTCTGCGGCCACATCACGAGTAGTTATGCCACATCTGACAGTGCCTGTGTGCCATGCCCTTCGTGCAGGACCCTTTGCGACCCATACCTGAACTTGTTCCGAGGTATCATCCCACCCCTAGGTGGGAGTCTGGACTTCTCCCCCATCCTGGCATTTGTAGTGCTCAGTGTAAGTAGGGGCTGGAGGACGGGGGTGTGGGGCCTCGGGGGGGGGGGGGGTAGTAGTATCTTTACCTGACACCATTGACACTGAGGCGGCCAGGTCTTTAAGCTATGGACAGGCAGCCACACAAACTCTGTAATGATAACTTGTGACGAAGCAGTATCAGTGAGAGTTTGCCATGTGCTGAGCATCTCATAGGAGCCTTCAAACATTGCATGAGGTGTGGGTCCTGATGCGTGTATTGTTAGGAAAGACCACTGCACAGCCCTCCGGGCCGTGCAGCACCCAAGCATGACTCCAACCAGTTTGTTAGGGTTGTGGGTGAGTAAGTCCGAGCGATAGAAAGCCAGAGCGCTGCGATTTTTACTGAGGCTGAGACAAGTAGACCTGAGAACTGTTTTACATTGTTAGTTCTCAGCTCTTGCATTTCTCGTACCTAGCTTGCTGCATCATGTGCTCGTCTGACATGTCCATTCTGCTCTATCCAGGTTTTTCTTTGGTCACTTAGACGTGCAACTAGCTTAGAGCCTTTGTTTAGTTTGTGTAATGTAAGGTCTAGTGTCAGGGCTGTGCTACATGGAGTGTCCGGCAAGTTTTTGGCAGTACGGAACCATAGGACTGACTAGTAACCGACTTCTAGCCACCTCGCCTCAATAAAACTTCCTTTTACATTGCTAACTCTGAAAGCACTTTCACTTGTATGCGTGTTCTGAAACAGATAGCACATGTATAAGAAAATGGAAAGGGGGCAATTGGTCCACCGTTGCGAGGGTGCCCAATCCCATGGTGCCACATCTGGAATGTTGTTACTTCATGTACGCGCTTATCTCCATTTGATGTTGCTTGTTCCTGCAGGTGTTCACCAACACTGCTGCTGCCCTGCCCTGTGAGCTTGGCCCAGATGGCCGCCACCCCCTCGCAGCAGCACAGCAGCAACAGCAGCAGCAGCAGATGGGAGGCAGCGAGTGGCTGCCAATCAGCAAGTTCCAGCGTGCATGGGCACAGAGGGTGCAGGGGGCAAAGCTCCACCAGCAACAGCAGCAGTAAGGGGCGGGCTGGTGGCACTGCCAGTGTGAGACTCTTGGACAGGAGCTTTGAGTATAGTGCTGTTGGGGCAGCTCCTTGTGGGTGGCGCTGCCCCTACCGGCGCCTCGCCCACTTGCTGGCGCCATTTGGTAATCTGTAAGGAGAGTACAGTACTAGAGGTCCAGCAGCAGCGCTGTGGTCAGTGGTGGCCGCTCAGCAGCACCATAGGTGTTTGTGCTGCAGCAGCAGATGGTGCAGCAGGAGGAGCTGGATGATCAGCAGCAGCGAAGGTGCACCAAAACACTACTAGTTGGATGGGTTTCGGGTATGGGGCTGCAGATGCAGCACACAGCCATGGGTGGAGTCTGGCTGAAGCGTGGGTTGCATTATCCATCCGCCCATGACTGTCTAATGTGTTCTGTCCTCATGTGATGACTGCTGCAAGTACGTAGCTGGGTTGCTGCCTGCAGCACTAGCAGCAGCAGGGACTGTGCCATAGTTGATACGGACAGACAAATGGGCCTGTAATGGTATGGTATGTAAATGCAACGGTGGTGTCACATCATGCATCCCAAACCTCACGACGGTACACTCTCAGCACCCAACTGTACTTAATCGGGCTTTACACAGCACACGGCAGTGCTTACACGTCATTGGTTTTGGGTAATCCTACGGGCCAATTGCAACGGAAGTTCAACCCGCCAGTACCGGGTGGCAACGAGTGCCCTTGCCGGGCGAAGTGACTTTTAACAGGGATCCGCCAATTGGAGTAGACTCGCGCTGTTAGGCGGCATTAGATGCGCCTGAGGCAAAAATTCTTTATCCAGATCGTGTCCGCGGTATGGTGATATGTGGCGAAAGCCGCGCTGAATGGCTTCCTGTGAGTGGCACACTGTGGAGCGCGATCACTTTGAAGCACTTCTCGCGTGTTTGCTGGCACCGCCTTGCAGGCCTGCACTTTTACCAGGTGTATGACATGATCGTCTTGCACTGCCATGTACCATGTGTAAAGTCCTAGCCGAGCTTCATGACGCGACAACCTTGCTGGAAAGCGAGTTGCGGAGTGGAACTGGAGCTGGAAAGTGAAGCTGTGAGTGTGGGCCTCTAGTATTAGCCCATCCCAGGAGCCTCCCCATGCACATCCTCAATTTGACGTCAGTACCAACACAGAATGCGCAGCGCATGGACCCCAGCACCTCTTTGTTAAGGAGCCACGGGCCCATGGCGAAAACTGGATGGCAGTAAGTCTGTTCCGCTGCAAGGCCTCTACACTGTATTGCCCGTGTTGCTTCGCAGATGTACATGTCGCAACTAAAATGCAATCGTAACTTGTAACGCTAAGCAGCAGGTTGGGTTTGGTTGGTATGTAGTTCTAGTGCCCCAGACTCTAGAACTACATACCAACCCCGGGGGTGGTGAGCACTTGAAGAGCAGTCGGTAGGCAGATGCAGCTCATGGCACTAAGAATTAAAGTCCCCGCCGTCCGTGCTTTTATCCAAGATTACCAGATTACCAGATTTCAATCCAGGCAAGACCCTACTGAACCATTGCCTAAAGCATTGGTGACGGTGAAGCCTGATGCGAGGCGAACTCATGTTTGATATAGATAGGCCCACTACCATTCGGGACCCAAAACACATAAGCGGGTGGGTCAACTACAAACAAAATGTGCTCCTGGTCTTGGGCACAAAACGTAACAAGCAGTCAAACTGGTGGATGATGTTCAGTGTTTCTTGGTTCTATCTGTGTTAGTGGCTTTTTGCCGCACCCCTACCCCCCACTACCCCCCACCCCCCAAGCCCCATTTCTCAAAATTGATCCCCCCCTCCCAACAAACTCACTGTCTCCTCTGAAGCAGCAGCAGCAGCAGGGGAAAGCCCATTCCACATTTTCAACACATTCCATGATATATATGCCATAGCAAAAGTGCCATACTGTTTAGCCAATCACTAGTCCAATGGAGCCCTATTGGCCACTGACCATGACCTGCTTAATGACCTTCCAGGTGATGAATACATGTTTAGGACTGATGCCAATGTAATCTCATGTACATACGTGTCAGACGCCAATGTTTGTTTTGGTTTTGGCCCTGAGCAAGGCATTAAACTGCTTGGCTTGCTGTTGACTGGGTCAACTGGTCAGCACATGGCAAGTCGAAATGGGCTGGCCTGACATACATTGGCTAGCAAGGGATTTAGGTGCCGTCTGGTCCGTCAGTGGTTGCAGCTCCCTCAGTCTGTGCCTCTTTTGCCTTTGTTACATGAGCTTGGATCTGAACCTCTTGTGCATTGCTATGTTCGGCGTGCTGTTCGTTTTTATAACTGCCTTGTTGAGTTGGATGCTGCTTCAGTGTATCGAAGTGCTCTGCAACAGAACATTGATGATGCTCTCTCCACTCGCTCCCGTGCCCATAACTTTGTGGGGGCTCTTTTTCAGGTGCTACGGATCCTTTTGCCCCGTGAAGGTGGTCTTACTCGCACCTTGCGAGCTTGCCTGCCTTTGGATATTGATGGCATTGATGAGGCATTGCATACTCGGTACACTGAGCACATTCAGCGTCTGTCCCAGGTTGTCACTGGTCCTGGGTCCCGTACTGGTCTGTATTTCAGGGTTGTTGGTACACATGTTTTGGGCGTTGTCCCTTCTTTTTACTCATGTCGACTGTCTCATGGTGTGTTGGTACGTTTCTTGCGTTTTCGTCTTGGTTGCCATCATTTGCGTATCCATACTGGGCGTTGGCTTCCGCCCCTCCTTCCGCATTCTCAACGCACATGTTTGCGGTGTAGCTCCACAGTAGTTGATGATGAGGCGCATTGTTTGTTCCTGTGTGAACACCCCACAATTGTTGAGGCTAGAGATTTGTTTCTGGCAGCTGTGGTTCCCCCCGTGGCCGCGTTGTCCTCGCTCAGGTATGCTGATTTCTGGGCACTGTCAGCCACTGGCTGTGTCCCTCTCTCGGCCTTGGTCAAGTATGTGGCCGTGTGTGTTCGTGTCTGTTGGTACTGCCATCAGTCCGGTGGTACTGATGTGGTGGACTTACCGGATATCTTGCTCCCGGCAGGTCAATATTTGGATCTGTTTGATTCGGAGTCGGAGACAGATGTTCCTAGTGATTCGTCTGATGAGGAACTGGTTGAAGTCTAGATAGCTACATGTTTGGGTCTTCGCCTTGGTTGGTGTGCTGGCCGTCTTGGGTGGTACATATGCGGTGGACTTACTGGACATCCTGCTTGGTTGGTGCTCTGGATTGTGTTTGATTTGGATACACCCATCAGTCTCCTGCTGGTGATTTGTTTGCCGTGTCCGTAGTTGGATGTCTGCTTGGGTATTCCTCTTGCTTGGTGGTATGGATTCCATTGTTTTTGGACCCATCCGATGGTGTGTTTGGTCGTTTCGACCTAGCAGCCCTTTGCGGTTGCCGCACCTTAAATTTTTGTTTGTTTTGTTTGTTTAGGGTGGGCTGGTGGCAGCCATTGTGTGAGTTTTGGACAGGAACTTGAGTATGCCGTTGGAGCCTAAGTTGGCTCCTTGTGGGTGGCGCTGCCCCCACCGGCGCCCCGCTTTGACGGGGCCATTTTGTAATTGGTAATTGGTAATTGGTATTGGTTCTTAGATGCCTCATGGCCAGACGGGTAACATGTACGCGGTACAGCTTACGGCTGTCAGTACAGCTTAGACTGCCAGTAATTTGCTGCGTACGGAATTAAATCCCCAGGGTTTTGGGTCCCCAATGGTCCTTCATAGGCACACAAAGATCAGCAAATCGTTTGGGGCAGGGCTCCCCCTCAGCTTACAAGTAGTACACCGTCACAAGAGGCCAGACAGGGTGGATAAATAATACAGCTGGCCAATCCTTTGACACCACAACCCAATAGCAGCTGCAGAGCTCTAAGAATTACATTCTGCAGCATACTACACGCATGATGCAGTGCTCAACGGATCTTGGGATTGCTCTTCCCGTCCCTGCCCCTGCTGCTCCTCCTGTTCCAGCACCTGCTGCTTCTCTTGCTGTTGCTCTTGCGCCTGTTCTGCTGCTGCTCCTGTTGTCCCTGCTTCTCCTTGCCCTGCTCCCATTGCCACTGCCACCAGCTGCTGTTGTTGTTGGGTCTCTGTTGTGTCAGGGGCTGCGGTGCCATCTTGTGAACTCTTGGCCTCCTTCCCATTTGGTGCCTGCTCCACATGCTGCCGCGGCTCTGGCAAGGAAGCTGTCTCAGCTGCAAAAAGTCTGAACCTATCAATCAGGTCCTTGGGAACGCTAAAGAGGGCCCTGAACTGCGTTTCCTTCTGCATGAGGTCCATGATTTCAGCCACTTGGTGCTGCACAGTGGCGGTGCTGCTGCTCCTATCGTTACTGCTGTCGATGCCACTACTGCTGCCGCTTTTGTAGACAGCCAGGACCAAGCCCTCCAGGTCTGCTGCGGAAGGCATCTTGTCCTTGTAGTACTGCAGGCAAAGCAGAGCTCTTTGATGTGCTGCTCATGTTGTGCTGGTTCCATGCTGTTATAGGCCTGAGCCTGTGGTGATCTTACTCATAGCACTGGTGCAGCTGGGCGACAGGAGCAACATGACATCCAATGATCAAAGGAACATGTCTCACCTGCATAACCATGTGCATGGCTTGTGGGTAGCGCCACCACAAAAATACCCAGGCCAGCAGCTGTCCCGTATTGGCCTCGAGGTCAAAGTGTTCAAAACCTGGGCACTGAAGTAGCTTTACACAGCAAAGGGAGAGGCAACATGGGGTCAGGCACAGAAGATACCGTGCATGTGAGAGACAGGCCATTTACTGTAACCTCCTACGCAAGCATCTGCGACCTTATACTGAAGTAGAGATCAAACATGTCACGCACACCTGATGCCTGCTCCTGCTTAGTTAGCTCCTGCCGATCTGCTTGCAACAGATCCAAGCTGTCCCTCATTGCTACTCTATCAGCCTGTGCTTAGGAGGTGGGACAATGTGCCCTTACCCACCTGCTGTGCAATGTGTTTGGAGAGCCTGTACTGGTTGAGCAGACGCTTGACCTCCCGGGGTGAGGCCTGGCTAAGCAGACCCTTTTGTGTGATCTGGGTGAGGGCCTTGTTCTCCGCAGGTGTGTAGCCCTTCTCCCCCATCAGTTCCTGCTGCCGCCGTCGCCGCTGCTGGACAGCTGCTGCAGTGATTCTGACAGTTCCACCTGTTGATGTGGTCCCTGCTACTCCTGCAGTGCCGGCAGCTGCTGAAGATGCCCCGTTCCTTGATGACATGCCTGTTGGCTGTATCTCTGAGCTCTGATCATGCCCAGCGGTGCTCGCATCTGCCTGCAGTCGTTTTCCATGCTGCTGCTGCTGCTGCTGAAGCTGCTCCCCCCCACCAACCACCAGCTGCACCCTCATGTCTGCCAGATATTGCTTCAGCTCAAGCCCTGAAGGGTGGGGAAGTGCGATCTCAACCTGCAGCAGGACATAACCAATCAGCAACATGCTGAGCAACGCCATATTACGGTTATTGCACAGAAAGCAAAGGTGGCCACAAGTAAACTGCAGATAGGGTGCCTGTTGGACTTTCCCGATGGCCTTGTGTGCCCCAATGCTTGAGATTACCTGCACAATCTTCTGCAGAAACTCCTCAGCTCTGGAGACGTCCATGATGTTGAAGTCCTTGTACTCCTTGCTGATGGCAGCCGTGATCATTGCCTTATCCTGCCACACATACAGCAAAAAAAATGCATGGTAGCTTATGGTTGATTCATGAGTCCTACTCACACTTGGGCAACAAAAAATGTGCCAGGAGCATGTGGGAAATGTGTGACGCATCTCCTAGTAGGAGTCAAAAGCCTTGGTGGTACATTGCGGTGCAACAAAGACATCCCCACCTGCAGCTGCAGACTCACCATGCCAACCACAACTGAGAAGTTGCTGCCAGCAAGCACAATGTTGATTGCTTCCAGGACCTCCACAATCTTGTTAGGCTTGCACCGGTCCAGGTCGTCTATGAAGACCACTATCTGCAGCTGCTCATCTGGCCCTGCGGCATCTTCTGCTGCTGCTGTTATCTGCTGCTTGCGACTGCAGGCACACCTGCGACTGCAGAATCCCAGCAACTGATGCCAGCGCCCTGCAAGTCTTTCAATGTTTCTAACAAAATCGGCTGCCTCCTCAACGTCAGACATGTATGATATCTGTGCCTCAGGTGTCTGCTGTTGCTTGCCTCCACTGTTGCTAGCTGCTGTCCCCGCACCCTTCAGCTCGTTCTAGGCTGCGTGTTTTGCGTTATCGGCCTCCTCAAGTGCGTCCTGTACACATGCCACTGCTTTTGCCACCTCAGCTTTCACAGCCTCTTTCCTTGCACCCACAGATGTGGCCTCTGCCCTGGCAACAACAGAAGCTGCAGCCCTTGCCCGTGCCAATGCCACTGCTGCTGTCTTTGCCAGTCTCGCAGCTGCTTTTTGTGCAGCTCCACCTGGTGAACCCGGCGCGCACTTAAAGGTGCGGAACTGTGAGAGCTGGAGCCCCAGGAGGCCCCTCAGCTGTATCAGGTCTGAAATCACCTGGGTGTAGCAGAAGCCATCCACAGGAAAGCGACAGTGACAAAGGTAAGTGCAACAACCCCAACCCATGAAAGGCCTAGTAAGACTACTTTGACTAAACTGTTTTGAACATGAACACACTCATGCTGGCTGTAAATTTTGGAGCCAAAAGAAGCTTTTACAGGTATGCATGATGCACAGTGCTGAATCAGGAAATGTCTGAGCATCGCTTCTCTGCAGATCTGCTGCACCCAGGAAGCCCACCCATCCATGACCTGCGGCATGACTGTGGTATCAACAGAAGTCGCAGTTTACCCACCTCCTGCTGGTAGCCGACTTTGCTGCTGTGGTCCTTGAGCTGGAAGTAGGTGGCACCCTCCAGCATTACATCACTAACCTTCTTCACTACTGATAGTGTGCGCTCAATGAAGATAAGCAGCGCCCCAATGCTGCTGGCCACAGCTACAGCAACAGCAGCCACCTTCCCATTCTTCAGCAGAAAGGCAAAAGTGAAAACCGCACAACAATTCAGCAAACAGATGGGAAAGGGCCTGGAGAGCCATCCAGGCAATCAGAGCAGATGGCTTTAGCGAGCAAGCCCTGAAAGCACAAGAAAACTCTCTTCAGCAAAAAAGCCTGCATGAGAGGTGCATCCAATACTATACTTCCACACGAGAAAGTTGAAAAGGCACAAGCGCGCAGATGCAAAAATACTGAAAATCTCTTTAGCATTAGTGATGGGCTGTGATGGTACAAGGTGCCTCATCAGGCTCTATCATGAAGGTTTGTCACTGCTGGGGATTATGCTTGCCCACCAAAGCACCTACCATGCCGGAGGGCAGGCCCGAGCTCGCAGTCAGCCCTGTGATGCCAAAATACAGAATAACGAACAGGACAGCCAGGACAGCCAGCACTGGCAGGCAGCAGTGCAGGAGCATCAGGCTTCTTCGGGTGCGCCAGCTGTACTTCCAGGCCATGACATACTTCCTAGGGACCATGAGCTGCAGCCACAGCCATGGTGCCCTCCGCAACGTCCACCAACGTCTCATATGAGCCTGGGGGCCCCAGTCCAACTTCTTTTCCAGCATCTGTGTCACTTCCGCGATGAGGCCTGCCCATACCTGAGCCTCATTCAAGTACTGCCTGCAATTGATTGAGCGAGATATTGAGAGTGAATGACCACAGCTCTGGGGCGCAAGCAGCCATTATTTGTCACCTTTGGCACCACCACAACTGGTCTTGGACTTCAAAGTGACAGGTGCAGGGACTTTTGTAGGAATGTGTCATCTGCTCCCAGGGATTCGCTCATTGGTGCCTCTTGGGGTTGGCCTGAACCTTCCAAACATGCATGGATCTGTACGCACAGATGCCTATCTTTGCTAATGATGCAATGGTGAACTGTAGAAAGGAGGCCACAGAGATCCTAAGCCTTTCCAGAGCACGCGTGCAAACTCGCCTGCAGTTGCACCTGGCCCGGCTGCCGCAGAAGCCGCCAGCCCCCATCTCCTGCATTTCCAGGCGCTATCACCCAGCAACTTACCAGGCATTAAACCAGACAGTTAGGAGTCGAGGGCTTGCGAGGGCTGCAATAAGCTCCCTCTCATCACTGTTGGGCAGGGCCCCAGCTCCTTCCACCAGCTTGGCATCCAGCTCATAAAACTTGGTGTGCAGTATCCCATACGACCTCGCTTCCATGGCTTCCACCTGTGCAAAGGCTGCCTGGAGCAACAGCTCCTGCTCTACAAGCCGCAAAAACGTCGACTGCAGAAGCAGCACACAGAGCATTCTATGAACTTTGAATTGAATGCTTACATAATTGTGCTGAGCAGGACAGGGACACTGGCATATGAATGCACTTTGTCCTAATGCATCCGGCCACTGTGGAGACAGGCTGATAAGTGTAACCCCACAGGTACTCAATCACCTTGCCTCTGCCCAAGGGCCGTAAACTGCCAGCGCGGTTGCTGTACTGTCTGGATGCAGGAGGAAGCTTGCGGTGCCCTTAGCTGCTGGAGCAATTCCTGCAGACCAACAAATTGTGGCAACTGAGACTCATGCAATAACTATTGGAGAAGCGGACAGACGGAGAAGGCAATAGCAGTAGCAATGCCAATAGATGCAGAGTCAGGTACTCTTTTGTGCCAATCCCTCACGCACCTAAGGAGTCCTTGTAGGTTGCAGCATCACTCACAACCCCACCCGGGTTGCCTGCTGCTCGGGCTTTGCTTCCAGTATCCGCACCAAGGTAGCTACCCCCTCTTGCCAAGGGTGCGCTGCTGACGGGAGCGGCTGCAGCTATAGCGGTAGCTTGTGTGGTAGCTTGTGTGGCCTCAAATGACAGAGCTTGTAGCTCTTCCGAGCCTGCAGAGCCTGAATTCCTGTCTACAGACTCAACCCCGCTGCCGCCCAATATGGCCTTGAAGCCCCTTGGTATCATCATGTTCTTGCAGATAACAAGGGCGGGGTCTCGCTGCAGCACAGCTGTCAGACTACCGGCTTTTCTGGGCCCTAGATATAACCCCACCGTCGCCCCTGGGGCCACAACCGTCACTATGGGCCTCCAATCTGCCCTCGATGGCCACTCACCAAGCCGCTCAGCGGCAAGTTTCCGCAGTACCCCGAGGGGCTCAGCAGGCACAGAGGGTGGATCGCTCTTTCGTTGGATTGAACACCCAAACTCTGTTCCCAATAGTAAACCAAACTCTCTCGAGCGTCGTCTTGGCATTCACCAGGTCCATAACCGTACCGCATGCAGTTTTTGGACACTAGATAGTTAAGAACTAACTAGTAAGTAGACTTGGCTTGATTCAACGTAGTGCGGTAACCCAGACAAGATAGCTCTGTAGTACTGTGCACCGGTGGCGCCCAGAGACATTCGGGCCCCGGTCGTCGGTACCAGTGGGCCATATCACGCACAGGGTGGTCACAGCGGGCCTCGAATGTACATGTGAAACTGTGCTTTTAGTACCCAGCTTTGCCAATGGCAAGACACCGGGTGTATGTATGCTTATAGAACGCTACGCCTGACGCAATTGCAGTGTTCGTCCCTGCCTAGAGAGCGCGGTGGGAGTTCAGCTGAGGGTGGTGCACTCCACTGGTGCTTGCCGCTCCTCTCACTCAGAGCTTTGCCCAAGATCAAGAATCGCCACAGAACCCAAGAGGACAGAATCGTGCCGTGAACCTGGACAATCTGGCAGAACGTCCAGCTTCCAGAACAGGCCACCCCCTCCTCCTCCCAGGTCACCCCCTCCTCCCAAGCGCCAAAGGTATGAAGACCAGCAGCAGCAGCAGCAGCAGTACTACCACCCTCGCGGGAACTACTACAATGATCAGCCACAGCAGCAGCAGCAGCAGCATTTTTCTGGCCGACCCCCACCAGCCAGGCACCACAACAGTCCAGCACCAGGCAGAGGCGGCGGGTATGGAAACAGAGAAAGAGGAAGGCAGTCGAACTGGGGTTACAACGACAGGAATGGGAGGAGCAACAACGGCTACTAAAGGAACAGCGCAAGCAAGAGCAAGGAGCAGCAGCAGTAGCTAATTTGAGTGGTCTACCCCTTGTGGGTGCATTCAACCTTAGCAGTAAGTCATTTGACCAGGCTGCTCTCCAAGTGCTTAATGCTGGTTTGAAATTTGTGCCTACAGCTACACGAGCTACCGCGGATAGTGTTATTCAGCAGCAAGTAGAACGTTTTGCCAGGAGAGTCCGCCTAGGTTTTCAGTTTAACACTTTAGGGTATGACAGTAGATACCATGTGCCAAACCCTGCCTTCCAGCCTGAAGCAGCTGGTGCAGGTGTAGAGGCATTTTTGGATGATGTTTCTGATCATGTACAAGCTTTCTTTGAGAAGCAGCAGCATTGCCGTCCCAAAACAAATCTGGGGCCAGCTCAGAGGCGTGCGTTGCAAGCATTACGTACTGATCCTGACATCATAGTAAAGCCCAGTGATAAGAATTTAGGTCTATGCATTCTAGATAAAGCTGATTATGAGGCTCTCCTACTAAAGGAGCTTAATGACATTGAGCAATTTAAACTAGTGTTGGACCCTGCTGAGCAGGTTATAAGGGCTTTAGTCACTAGGTTCAAAGGCATCCTGAGTTTGTGGCGCAGAGACCTGCCTGCTCATGTGTTTAGGTATTTTGAGCACTGGGCAAAGCAGGCACATCTCTTTCCGCACCCATATGTCTTGCCTAAGTTACATAAATTGCCTGAGGTGACCAGGGAGCAGCTGCCAAATCTCAAAGGCAGGCTTATTGTCCCCTCCCATTCTTGGGTCACATATGCAGCTTCTGTATGGCTAGCAGATGTGTTACATGAGGCATGCAAGAACAGATATGATCATGTTCTGCCAGACTCGCGTACCCTCATAAGGAAACTAGAGGGTGTGCAAGTATCGTGTGATGCATTCCTGGTCACTTTTGATGTAGTGGCAATGTATCCTAGCATAGACAATGAGGAAGCTATTGAAGCTGCATGTGAAGTAGTCAAACCTGCTCTGAGAGGAGTGGTTTATGATCTACTGCATTTTGTCATGGACAATAGTTTCTGCATTAGAGGAGAAAAGGTACATCAGCAAATCCACGGCACTGCCATGGGCACACCCTGTGCCTTAGATTATGCCAACATCTACGTGGCTCGCTGCATTGAAGATGTAATGAGGAGAGAGTTTCCTAACTTTCCCCAACATTATTTCAGGCTGATAGATTATGGTTTCTTTGTGTGGGAAGGGCCAGCTGATGCTTTGCACGCTTTTTTGCAACGCATGCACAGTCTGTTGCCCAACATCAATCTTACATGGAGCATTAGTGATGTGAGAGTAGCATTTTTAGACCTCTGGGTGTCCAAGGACATGGGATCAGCTGTAGATGGTTTGGTGCCTATAAAGTTTAGCACTTTTCAAAAGGCGCATAACAAGTATATGTACGTACCTTTCTCTTCGCATCATCGTCCCTCAGTTTTCAGGGCCCTGATAAGAGGAGAGCTGATAAGGTATGCAGTCACTAACAGCAATGTAGCAGACTACGAAGCAGTCGCCCAGCTTTTTGAGCAAAGGGTTCTAAAGAGGGGTTACCCTGAAGCTTTGTTTGTTGAAGTAGCTAATAGCGTTGCCCATGCTGATCGCTTACATTACCTGATAGAGGACGTGGACACTGAGCCACCTACCAGTAGAAGTGGGCCTGTTTTTGTAGCATCGTATGGACCTAAAGAGTGTACAGGGGGCCTTAGCACCATCATCAATCAGGTGTATGCAGCTCATAAGGCTGTTACTCCTGAATTGGAGATTGTATGTGGGGATCATATCACTGTGGCCTACAAGAACGCTGCTAATTTGTCAAAGCTCCTAGTGCATGCAAAGGACTAGTATGTTCTTGCACACTTTGGTCTGCATGTTTTGGCTCACTGCAGTTTGTGCATGTGAAGTAGAGCCCCCCCCCCTTGTAGTGTTTGGATGTGTAGTTGCACCGGGAGTTCGATAGATCACAAAGACTCGAACTCCCCCCTTTTGTTTTGGCACCTTATGTCGAGCAGATGGGAGGATCATGTGAGTCACTGCGACTTAGGAGTCACTAGGTTTGTGAGGTTTAGACAATTAGCTGGCGGCGTCGAGTTGGCTGGTGCAGCATTTTGTTTGCTATATATGGCTGATATGGGTAGCTTTAAGGCCACCCCGCTGATGAGGCATTACGCCGAAATGCATTTAGGGTCCAGTCTTTTACCTGTACCAGCCTCACTCCAGTCTCTCGACAAGCCTGTGTGAAGTAGATGAGTACAGGCGGGCATCTCAACTCACGCGTAAATCCGTTATTCTTGGCATCTATCGAAGCCGATATCTGATACGCGTTAAATCTTACCACCGGTCGTCGGTACCAGTGGGCCATATCACGCACAGGGTGGTCACAGCGGGCCTCGAATGTACATGTGAAACTGTGCTTTTAGTACCCAGCTTTGCCAATGGCAAGACACCGGGTGTATGTATGCTTATAGAACGCTACGCCTGACGCAATTGCAGTGTTCGTCCCTGCCTAGAGAGCGCGGTGGGAGTTCAGCTGAGGGTGGTGCACTCCACTGGTGCTTGCCGCTCCTCTCACTCAGAGCTTTGCCCAAGATCAAGAATCGCCACAGAACCCAAGAGGACAGAATCGTGCCGTGAACCTGGACAATCTGGCAGAACGTCCCGCTCCCAGAAGCCAAGAGGGTCCTCCGATAGTGTCGACGGGAAAAAGTTTGCTCTGTCACTCGTCGACACGCACCCAGGTGAGATGAGCGGTGTGTTTAACGCAATCGGTCTACCAAGCGCAAGATCGCATTACGCGCGTGTCAACTCAAGAGTAACTATCAGGGGTTTAGAGGCAGACTGCTTGCTTTGATGATGAGTTCAATGCTGTCTAATACTCTTTTTGTAAGTGCTACTTTGACACGTGCGTGCCCGCCGACAACATCCTGTGCAGCAGCCTATCCCTTAATAGGCAGATCCCCATATGCTACGCTCTCTGCACGTCACAATGCGCTCGACAATATTTAGGCCGGTAGCATGCACACGAGTCCAGGCGCCTCATGCCCGATGGCTTCCATTGGGTGGCACCGGTGGCAGACAGTAGTCGTGTGATTACACTGACAAATTCAAGATCTGCCCTTACGACTCAATGCTGTTGCATTTATTAGATAGCCCAACACTGCCCTACCCCCTACAGGCAGGCAAACATCTGTTGCACTTGCCACCGACCTTGATACTTGGAGGTGGTACAGGCAAAAACGCAGGGGTGCATTGATACTTGGATGCAGTACATCTCCGCAAGGGGTTACCCCACCAAAGCAAGGGAAGCACGCTACAAACGTTACTAGGGCAGGAACTAAGAGGAACACAACCTTTCCTTGGATGGAAGGAGGCAGTACCACCACCACACGTAGTGGTGGGACATGTCCTATTGCCGCCATCAGTACACTAGAAGCCAACCAGCCACTAGCCTGACAGACAGACAGACAGGACTACAGGAGGTTTTGGGTGGAAGCTCTAGTTCATTCAATTATGTCTGATCATTGCATAGATCATTGCTCCAGTCTGGTCTCAGCATCAAGCAAAGTAACGAATCAGCCAGAATTCAATCAAAGGACAATGAAGGCCATCCGCGCAGCATCATTTGGACCGACATCAAGTGGAGCCAAAACAGAAAGCCTGGTCCTCATACATGACGAGCTGCTAAACCACTTCTACTGAGTCCAATGTGGTACTAAGCTCCCAGGCCAAACCAAGTTGTATCCAGGTCATGCTGGACAGAAAAAAGGATGTCTCCCGATGGTGCTGGGTACTCCTAGGACACAGCATAAACCTCCTGCACCTCTCTTACCAGCAACCCCTCAGGGACTGCATTCCATGTGGAATTGCGTTTTAAGCCCTCAGGCACTTTCAACAACAACAACAACAAACATTTAAGGTGTGGCAACCGCAAAGGGCCGCTAGGTCGAACCGACCAAACACACCATCGGATGGATCCAACACAATGGCTTCCAGACCACCAACTCAAGCAGTACTGATACCGAGACATGTGTCCAGGCAAGACAGAGCCCATGATCAAGAGGAGCACACAACTGATGCTGATGCTCCTTAAACCATCCCCCACAATGCCATTCCAGTATGCACAACGCGCATACCAGCCCAACTTATGACCCTCAGGATAGTCATTCGGGTGTAATTCTGCAGCGATATCCGACATGTTCCTTTTCCCCGTCCCACGCTTACCTGATTAGAACCTCCCTACAGGGAGGTGTGGGTTCTAATCAGGTATGCTTGGGTATTCCTCTTGATTGGTGGTGTGGCATCCATTGTTTTTGGACCCATCCGATGGTGTGTTTGGTCGTTTCGACCTAGCAGCCCTTTGCGGTTGCCGCACCTTAAATTTTTGTTTGTTTGTTTTGTTTTGCCTACAAAGGACTCCCAAGCTTCTCTCTGCGGACTGAACTGAACATATAAACTGCTTCGGTCACAGACACTTCCTCCATCAGTCCATCATCTTACGGGTAACAGCAGCTAGAAGCATCCTTCTTCCTCCTTCAAGCGCCCTAGTCCTTTGGGCTAGTACTAGCACCCTGATCCTACGAATCAGTCCTGGCCCCCTACAAGTTTGACCGCTGCTGCTCCTGTCGTTGTTGCTGCAGCCAGCCGCCTGACTCTACCACTGGGTCCCCCACCTCGCCCTTTGCATACCCCACCCAATTATGCACCCCTGTTTTCTGCAACCCCACCCCCTCCATCATCGCCATGGAAGCATTGTTCCCGTTCACCACATAACCAGCCACATATATTTCATCTTCCTCAACCTCTCCCGCCGCTGCTGCTGCTTCTTGCACGGCAGTCAGCTGGAGGAACAGCGCCGCAAGCACTGTGCGCCCATACCCTTTCTGCCGCTCACTTTCGACGGTGTATGCAATACCGGCCATCCCCGGGGGCTCCATTTCCACAACCCATGCAATGGGAGTCATAGTAGTAGCAGCAGATACGGCACCACCGCCACCCCGACCACTGCTACTGCCGTCAGTGCTGCTGCTGCTGCTGTTGTCAAAACGGGCCCCTGCGCTGTCAGGGTGCCGGAGTAGCTGGGGTGGTTGGTCTTCCTGCTGCCATGCGCTGCTACTGCTGCTGCTGGTGGTGTTGGGTGCACTGCTATTGCTGCTGCTGCTATCGTGAGCCGCTCCTCCAGCTGCATACAGTGGCTTCCTTAGGCACACGGTGGTCCTGTGCGCAATCTTGTGCTGTACAAATTCCAGCGTACCCGGACCCCTGCACACGAACAGGTGGAGAACATAGGGTCAAACTCTGATCCATTATGGGATCTGATCTGGTGTGTCAGATACACAATATCAAGTTCAGCGCATGATTCTGCATGGCTGGGTATGAGCCTTTCCTAATCAAACAAACAACTGAGGTGTGGCAGCGGCAAGAGGGCTGTTAGTTGAAACCGACCGAACACACCAAACAGCGCTTCCGTCGCAGCCTACTTGCATCAGTGGGTTGAACCAATGCTGATATCTTGCATAGGCAATTAACATGCTTTTGCAATGCCTTGACAATGCTCCAAGCAACAGACCTGCATGCTGGAAAATCGCTACCACCATAGCTGTACCAGGTAAGTGCATGGAACTTCCTTACCTGGTCTGGCATCCAACGAGTAAAGGAATAAACATAAGTGACCCTTGCAACAAGAGCAGGAGTCACGGCAGCTTTGTTGCACCCCTCATATACTGCAACCAATTCTTGCAGAAAGTATGAATACCATTCGAAGTTTGACGCCCAATGCCGAAGCTGTAGCATGGGCATACATAGAGTATGTGCCTCTCTACTGGCAAGCCGTTCCGAACCCAGCGTCCCTATCACATGTAGGAGCTTCTCAAGCAGCAGCAGGCTATAGATGGCTCTTACTTGAAGCGCCAGGTGTCATTGACTAGTTCAGCATCTTCAGGAAGCAATGAGCCCAGGGTATATCCAGAAGGGATGTTTTCCACTAGCTGCTGCCACGTGGATCTGATATGGGCTGGGGGAGGGCCTCCGAGGCTGTACTGCCAGCAGGGGGTGGAGTAGTACTGCTGGTACTGAGCTTCTCGGAAGAGGGCATCTGCTACGCTGATAGCTGACTCCGGCAAGGCGGAGAACTTGACCTCTGTCAAGTTGCTGGCTAGGATTGAAGCGATGGCGCTGGTGTAGTCTGGCGAGCTGTTTGCTGCGTGGTTGCCAAAGACGTAGAAGCGGTGGCCGTCGTCTTGGGGCTCATGTATGAGAATTACTGTGCCGGCGTCTGCGTGGGAGGTTTGTGGACGGGATGGATCTGCAGAAGGCTTCGGTAGAACGTAGAACTCGACCTTGGGATGTGCTTCTGGGAAGCGGAGGAAGGCGTTAAGTTGGCCCGGATTGCTTGACTGCCTCCACCAGCTCACAATATTCCATTTGCTTCGGGGTATATGGCATAGGCCCGGCAACATGATGAAGCAAGCAGATGTGTGGCCCAGGAACGGTTGCTGCCAGACCAGCGCAGGAGGGTCCTCTATATCGATTGAAGCAGCTATGGACTGCTCTTAATATGCTCGGTTGGGTCTAATCTTTGTTCAGTTGTATTGCATGCACAATGAAGGGGATAGCCGGATAGGCCTCCCGACCGGAGGAGTGCGCAATGTACTGCAGCAGATGTACAACCGGTCTGCAACCGTGGGAGCGTGGAGCAACTGTGAAGTAATAATAATAAATAGAAATTAAGACCCATCCCTACAAGAACAGCAATGCTTGCTCCCCCCGCCTGCACTGCACTGGAAATACACCTGCTTGCTGGATGCCCTATGCAGACATACAAACGTGACATTATTATTACATTTCATGATATGCCATAGCAATAAGTGCCATAGGCCCCGCACCTCAAGCTGTCACAAAGAGCAGCGAGGTGGAACAGAATACGGGTAAACTTCGACATGTATGACAATATATGCATGTCTAAACATGAGGTAAACATGAGGTAAACGTGACATTATCCCTGTCCCATGGCGGGCATCCCTGTACCGTGCCATGTAATTTACCCATTGATCCAGCCAATGAGACATATACAAAAAAGCCAATTCCGATTCATCGCTTGCATCCAACCATCAGAACTTGAGCATGAGCCCATGCCTGTAATACCTGTACCCACACACGGTTTGAAAGTTACAATTACCAATTACAAGAAGGGGAAAAAACCCGGAGCCAACACGAGGCTCAAGGGGTTTCCAAAAAACCAAACTCACTAAGATCCACTTCAATCAACTCAAACTCCTCATTATCACTGCTAAAAACATCACCACAAATCTCTTCATCACTTGACTCAAATCTATCAAGCTGTAAGTCAAACAACCACTGTAATACCTGTACCCAACCACCAGAGGTCATAAAACTGTATAGCTGGTTAAGTTCCTGAAACCATCTGCAAGCCTGGGCCGAGAGAGAATAGGTCCAGATACTGGCTCACTTGCACCTTGCATGATTACAAAACAAACAAACAAAAATTTAAGGTGCGGCAACCGCAAAGGGCTGCTAGGTCGAAACGACCAAACACACCAGGGGATCGAAGAGTGAGTTCGTAACAGCGCACGGTACCGAGCGACCGACATTGGGGTAGCCTAGAAAGTACAACGAGGACCACAACGAGGACCACAGCTGCAGCAATGACGATCTTTCAGTTGGTGTTGCCATCAATGGCCATGTCCCAACCTCACTGCTTCTAGGCACCTCGCCTCAATAGAACTTCCTTTAGTACAACCTCACTGGCCTGCTTGTAGTTCAATTTGCAAGGACCCGACATCAATTTGCAAGGCCTTGTGACCAAAACCTGCATGCACAGGGTCTGTCAATAGGTATGATGCACCCTACAGACAGGAGGCAGGACAGGAGGGTTGCAGGACTGATTCAAAGTGGCAAGGTCCTTGAACTCCTCCCTAAAACAGAAGACGCTGCTGAAGCTGCCATATAGATCAGATGCACAAACAAGGATACGAGGATCATCCTTCGGAAGTGTTGTGCTAATGCATCTTGTAGGCTGCCGTGTGAAGCGCACCCGAGCCTACAAGGAGACCCGACCCGACCCGAGCCTACAAGGAGACTTCTCACCATAAGCTTAGCACAGACTGAGTGTGCGAGCCAAAGGAATCCTCGCTGATCATCCCGATGGCAACCTGTCCTTGCCATACTGAGGAAAAGCACAACAGTGATGCCGGGACAGTTGAAATTGGTGACTTCAGCCATGGACTTGATTTGCAGCCCCTACCCTCTGCCTTGTGCACCGTTGCTCTAAGACAAACTCACCAACCCATTCCTTCTGCTTGCTGTGACGCACTGTACCCACTTGGGTGCTGATGCTCCCCTCATTGGATTGGAGTAAGCAGAGCCCCCCCCCCCCCCCAGGAACCCAGCCACCACTGCGAGTGAGCTGGCCACACAGCTGCCGAGGAGCCAGAGACAGTACCATAACCATGTGCTGCTGTTGCTGCTGCGGTCACGTTAGCTGCTGCCATGCTTGCCAGAATGAGCACCTGCATAATGAGGAAAACTGGCAGCACTTTTTTGCTATGGCATATCATGAAATGTAACAAGCTGTTAGAGTTGTATGAAGTCAAACATGATCTTTGGCACGAGGAACATTTCAGCAATCATTGAGGGCTTGGGGAGAGAGCAGAGAAGACTTACGGGCCACAAGTAACCCTGGTGGACATTTGTGCTGTAAGGTGTAGGGTAACACAATAGTCAAATGCAGGCATTCATGAAACAAAAAACAAAACATACATTGAAGGTGTGGCAACTGCAGAAAAAGAAAGCAAGAAGCAATAAAGCAAGAAAGCAAGTCAATACACCAACAAACAGCTGCTTCCTCTCCAAAGCACTTGAGTACCTGCAAAAGAGAAGGCAAGCAACTTTTATCAGCAGTCCATCCAAAGCACTTGAGCACCTGCAAAAGAGAAGGCAAGCAACTTTTATCAGCAGTCCATCCAAAGCAGTTGAGCACCTGCAAAAGAGAAGGCAAGCAACTTTTATCAGCAGTCCATCCAAAGCACTTGAGCACCTGCAAAAGAGAAGGCAAGCAACTTTTATCAGCAGTCCATCCAAAGCACTTGAGCACCTGCAAAAGAGAAGGCAAACAACTTTTATCAGCAGTCCATCCAAAGCACTTGAGCACCTGCAAAAGAAAAGGCAACCAACTTTTGTCAGGAGTCCATCCAAAGCACTTAGTGAGCAGCTGCAAAAGAGAAGGCAACCAAATTTCAGCAGCAGTGCATCCAAAGCACTTGAACCTGCAAAGAAAAGGCAAGCTACTCTCATCAGCAGTGCAATTGACACAATACCCATTCATCTGAACTTCTCCCAACTCCATAACCCATGATCAGCATCATGCATGCATGTGTGCACCAAACCGCTCCATTCATTACAATGTCCTGTCTTCCTTGCGGGTTGGCTGGTGTAGACTCTCTCATTTAAAACAACACTGTGTTTGATCAGGAAAGCCAACTGCCCAACCTTGCAGTTCTATTCCTTACAAATCCTGTGCAAGTCTGCAATGTCTGTGCCAGGATTTGAACCTGGGTCCCTCCACTTTGCAGTGGGGATGTTTGCCACTACACCACACAGACCCCCCCCCTTTCTACCCTTCATCTGCAGTGATCCAATGCCACCCTGACAACCCTACCCAGCAGCTTTCCTCTACGCCAACAGTGACCTTTTAGCAGTCCCAATCGTCTTCGGCCACACCCCAGCTAATCCCTGTAAGCATTTCGTCCACATTGGACAGACATCTCACCCCTGATACTATTAATATCTACCAGCCACTCATATTAGCCAGGATACCATTTTCCTTTTACACATGTAGGTAAGAAGCAACAGCCCCTGCGGTATCCTAGCGGACACAGGTGTGGTAAAAACCACCAAACCTTAACCTAGCAAGAACAGAAGAAGCATCAACCACAGCCGCGTCCCGAGGGATACCTGCATGTGGCTAGCAAGTCCAGAACAACCAAACCTTAACCTAGCAAGAACAGAAAAAGCATCAACCACAGCCGCGTCCCGAGGGATACCTGCATGTGGCTAGCAAGTTAAGAACAACCAAACCTTAACCTAGCAAGAACAGAAGAAGCATCAACCACAGCCGCGTCCCGATTACGATTACGATTGCATCATGGCCCCTCAAAGGGGGCGCCCGTACGGAGCCAACCTAGGCTCCATGGGCAGAAATACTGGAACCTGGTCCATCAGAAGTGAATGTCTCAGCAATATCACCTCTTGGTCCAGAAGAAAAGGTATCGAAAACACGACCTTGCCATTCATCCCCGAATAATGACAAATCAAAGTAAGGATTATAGTCCTCACATTCCTCCGACCTCCGAAATTCCATGCATTCATAAACAAACTTTGCAACTTGGAAACTTGGGATACCTGCATGTGGTTAGCAAGTTCAGAACAAATAAACCTTAACCTAGCACGAACAGAAGAAGCATCAACCACAGCCGCGTCCCGAGGGATACCTGCATGTGGTTAGCAAGTTCAGAACAACCAAACCTTAACCTAGCAAGAACAGAAAAAGCATCAACCACAGCCGCGTCCCGAGGGATACCTGCATGTGGTTAGCAAGTTCAGAACAACCAAACCTTAACCTAGCAAGAACAGAAAAAGCATCAACCACAGCCGCGTCCCGAGGGATACCTGCATGTGGTTAGCAAGTTCAGAACAAATAAACCTTAACCTAGCAAGAACAGAAAAAGCATCAACCACAGCCGCGTCGAGGGATACCTGCATGTGGCTAGCAAGTCCAGAACAACCAAACCTTAACCTAGCAAGAACAGAAAAAGCATCAACCACAGCCGCGTCCCGAGGGATACCTGCATGTGGTTAGCAAGTTCAGAACAAATAAACCTTAACCTAGCAAGAACAGAAGAAGCATCAACCACAGCCGCGTCCCGAGGGATACCTGCATGTGGCTAGCAAGTCCAGAACAACCAAACCTTAACCTAGCAAGAACAGAAAAAGCATCAACCACAGCCGCGTCCCGAGGGATACCTGCATGTGGCTAGCAAGTCCAGAACAACCAAACCTTAACCTAGCAAGAACAGAAAAAGCATCAACCACAGCCGCGTCCCGAGGGATACCTGCATGTGGCTAGCAAGTTCAGAACAACCAAACCTTTACCTAGCAAGAACAGAAAAAGCATCAACCACAGCCGCGTCCCGAGGGATACCTGCATGTGGCTAGCAAGTCCAGAACAACCAAACCTTAACCTAGCAAGAACAGAAAAAGCATCAACCACAGCCGCGTCCCGAGGGATACCTGCATGTGGCTAGCAAGTTCAGAACAACCAAACCTTAACCTAGCAAGAACAGAAAAAGCATCAACCACAGCCGCGTCCCGAGGGATACCTGCATGTGGCTAGCAAGTTAAGAACAACCAAACCTTAACCTAGCAAGAACATAAAAAGCATCAACCACAGCCGCGTCCCGAGGGTTACCTGCATGTGGCTAGCAAGTTAAGAACAACCAAACCTTAACCTAGCAAGAACAGAAAAAGCATCAACCACAGCCGCGTCCCGAGGGATACCTGCATGTGGCTAGCAAGTCCAGAACAACCAAACCTTAACCTAGCAAGAACAGAAAAAGCATCAACCACAGCCGCGTCCCGAGGGATACCTGCATGTGGCTAGCAAGTCCAGAACAACCAAACCTTAACCTAGCAAGAACAGAAGAAGCATCAACCACAGCCGCGTCCCGAGGGATACCTGCATGTGGCTAGCAAGTTCAGAACAACCAAACCTTAACCTAGCAAGAACAGAAAAAGCATCAACCACAGCCGCGTCCCGAGGGATACCTGCATGTGGCTAGCAAGTCCAGAACAACCAAACCTTAACCTAGCAAGAACAGAAAAAGCATCAACCACAGCCGCGTCCCGAGGGATACCTGCATGTGGCTAGCAAGTTCAGAACAACCAAACCTTAACCTAGCAAGAACAGAAAAAGCATCAACCACAGCCGCGTCCCGAGGGATACCTGCATGTGGCTAGCAAGTTCAGAACAACCAAACCTTAACCTAGCAAGAACAGAAAAAGCATCAACCACAGCCGCGTCCCGAGGGATACCTGCATGTGGCTAGCAAGTTAAGAACAACCAAACCTTAACCTAGCAAGAACATAAAAAGCATCAACCACAGCCGCGTCCCGAGGGTTACCTGCATGTGGCTAGCAAGTTAAGAACAACCAAACCTTAACCTAGCAAGAACAGAAAAAGCATCAACCACAGCCGCGTCCCGAGGGATACCTGCATGTGGTTAGCAAGTTCAGAACAACCAAACCTTAACCTAGCAAGAACAGAAAAAGCATCAACCACAGCCGCGTCCCGAGGGATACCTGCATGTGGCTAGCAAGTCCAGAACAACCAAACCTTAACCTAGCAAGAACAGAAAAAGCATCAACCACAGCCGCGTCCCGAGGGATACCTGCATGTGGCTAGCAAGTCCAGAACAACCAAACCTTAACCTAGCAAGAACAGAAAAAGCATCAACCACAGCCGCGTCCCGAGGGATACTGTAATGATACTACCTCACTTAGACAAGTGAGGGAAAATTGGTTAATGGGCCCGGACCTGTCTAGCCCTAGGCTACAGGCTGCACTACGTATCCACATCGTGGAATCAGGGCACCGTAGTTCCTAACTGCCCAGGTGTGACTCACACACCTGGCCCTCACTCCAGCCTCGCTGGAGTCCAGTCATTCATGACTGGGCACGGCAGATCTGCCGCTAGGTGATTCACACCTCAGTCAGGCCCTTGTGATCTACAAGGCGCGTGACTATGCACACTAGTCTAGAGCATGTTGACACCACATGCCATCGCATGAGTGACAGCCAAGCATCAGACTAGGCCCGCAAAGCATATCATGCTTGCAGCGCACGTGCTAAGGTACTCGTGTTCCTTACACTCCTCCCCACCTGAATGATAGCAAGGGGCCAAAAATGCAGAGCCAGAGCCATCCCGGCATCTAGGTCATTGCTGGTCAAACTCATGGCATCTCTGGCATCACCCAGCAGACTTGAGAGTAGAACCATTAATACCATTCACAGGTAAGGCAATACCATTGCTCTCAGTTTTTGCACCAAAGCTTTCAATCTGGGGCATCCTATGCTGGCCATTGCACCACAAGGGCTCACAGAATGTGCACATCTGCACAGCTGCACAATCGACTTATTAGCAAGGAGAAGCTTAGAAGCATTAGGAACATAGCGCTCGAGGTTTAGCCTCTCCTCCCCACCTGCTATCAGCCAGGCTATCAAAGGCAAGCTGCAGGTGTGCAAAGCGACAGACCCTGCATTGTTGGGAATCACCCCTACATCAGGACTTTGCTTTCACAAAAGCCAACTTCCTACAAATGAGAGGGATTGAAAACACTCATACACTTCAGAACCTTTTCTTTGGGAATTTCTGTGGTCATTTCAGACCGAGCTGGCTCATAGTGTCCGGCCGCACCAGGGCGTCCCCTGGGGCACCGCGTCAACACCTATGACCCTTCAAAGGCTATCTGCCTTCATAGTGTCCGGCCTCATCAGGCTTCACCTGGGGCACCACGCCAACACCTATGGTCATGTGCACTGTCACAAGTCCGGCCTCATCAAGCTCTCTTGGGGCACCTCGCCAACTTCCTGACATGCATGCACACATGCTACTTCATAGCATTCAGCACTTTCATGCAACGGCATCTAACTAATCTTGCATCATCATGCAGCTAGCATGCCTGGAGGGTTGCCTTCAGCTACCTCATGTGTGCATTCAGCAACTCTGTGGCCTGGCTGATAACAACCCAAGCACAGTTTAGGATACTCAGCACTGCAAAATGCAAGTATCTGCCTACTTCTCACCACGGGCTCACCATGGGCATTTGCAAGCTGGAGTAGGGGCTCTCTCGGCCTGATGCTATCAGCATCCTCATCACTGGAGGTCTCGTCATCCTGCATATCCTGCAGTGAATCCTCACAGATATTTGGGTCATCAGACACAAAGGCAGAGATGTATGCTACCAAGCTGTCAAAGCTTGTCCACCATCTATGGGTACCTGGGTCTACACAGAACTTAGACCTGTAGTGTGGCTTCAGCCCAAACATGAAGCGATGGATCTTATCAGCTTCATCCCACTTAGATATGAATGCATAGCAGCCTCCGAAACCACTGTAATGATACTACCTCACTTAGACAGGTCCGGGCCCATTAACCAATTTTCCCTCACTTGTCTAAGGCTCATGAGCTTATCACGGGCTGCCAATTCAGGGTTCCTGTGATCAAAACGCTCATTCAGGTAGTGCATGAATTCCTCAAATGTAGCAGGGGGTGGAATGCCATTCGCTGACATGTTATCTAACTTCTGAATCCACCATGCTAGGGCTGTACCACGCAGGTAGCCTTGCACTATTGATGCCTCTTGCTTTGAGGAGAAATTCATAATCCTCAAATACATCTGCACTTCATTCTTCCATTCATGGAAGCTGCCAGTACTACCATCAAAGCTACTGGGCTTGTTTACCACTCTGGTCAAGTCCAATCTTGGAATGCTGCTTTCAGCAGCATGACCTGTGCGCAACTGCGCATGTCCTGCAAAGAATTCAGTGCATAGGAACGAGGGAACTTAGAAGCAGCAGCAATTCCTGCATTGTAAGCCCTTAGCTGCTCACGCTGAGCTCTCAGCTTAGCTGCACGCGACTGTCTGTTGCGTTTCTTTTTGGGTGCTGGAGCACACTGTTGCTGCTCCTGCTGCTCTTCGTCAGCTTCATTGTCCTGTTCATCCTCATCGAGATCTTCATGCTCATCCATTTCATGATCACCGTCATCAGGATTAGCCATGAAAGCAGAGGACAATCAGGGTGTTGCATAATGAATGTGCCAGCTAACCTTAGCTCCCATGGTTCCAGTCTTTATTCTCATGAGTGGCAGTCAGGTGGCTTTGGTGAGGCTCCCTCTCTAGTACAGCAGCATGTGGGGGCCTGGCTGCTTGGGTGTTGTTTGCACATGTTTGTTTGGAGTGCAATATGGGCACCTGTGCACTTCACCTAGTTGCTGTGCCAACCAAACCCTGGGTGTTTTGCTACATCCCACTGTGGTGCCTAATCCCTGGATTGCAGTGGCAAGGGGATAAGGCTGCAGCGGAGGCAAGTCTTGTTACATTACATGCTGAGGGGTTGAGGCATGCTGATAGGCTGCTCAGTTCTAGGGCTCTTTTGTACCAAATGCTTTCGGCGTGACCCCTTTGTCACAGCAAATTTTTCCAGCCTGTCTTGACAATGTGGAGTATGGTGCTGGAAACACACTGTGCAGTGGTGCAGGCTGTGATGAATGCACTGGTGTGGTCGGCTGTTGCAGGGCCAAGGTTGGGTGCTTGGTGTTTAAGCATCCTCACAAGTGCTTTTTTTGCACCTTCAGCCTATGGCTTGACCCCATCTTTCAGCTCCTGTCCTAGTAAAGAGGGCACTCCCTTCAGGGCAGGGCCCATCCTTGGTGCAGGCCCTTGCATGCTTGTTAACACCCACTGGTCCCTATGGGCATTGCTTTGCTGGGTGGCTGCTACCTGCCCTTCAGAGTTGGCCCCTCTTGGGATGGTTGATGGAGCATAAGTCCTAGCTCACTTGTCTAATTGCCTTCAAACCACTTGCAGCTGGTGGGCAAGGGTCCCAGCACACATCATAAGTCCAGCGACTTATACACATTTTCCAGCAATTTTCAGGCCCAAATTCGCACGTTTGCCTCCTCAAAATGTGCATTTTCAGAGCAGCCCATGTGCAACTTTTCATCAAGTCAGAATTGGCCATACACTCCTTGAGAGCAAAACATAGTAAATCATCAGACAAATGCATAGCCAGAACCGCCGTGCAAATTGGGTATGCACGGTGCTGTGCCATAATGGGCGGGTCACCCCGAAAAGTTACACCTCCGGCCTGTCACTTGTCGAGTCAGCCGAGGCACCCCGCCACCGGCACGTTCATTTCGCAACACCCTGTGGAAGCAACTTAGAAGCCTATTCAGCGCCGGCTCACGGCAGCTTTTGATACAGACTTGCTCTCATTCTACACAACTTTGCAAGCCACATTGACCAGCTGTGCCACTTACGACACTGATGTCCCTTGGCCTTTGCAGGTGAAACCTGCCTACTTCCGAAATGGCCAGGTTGACGCTGCAAGATAAAGTACATTTGGTTAATACCTACGATGCTTGTCAAAGCATCTCAGAGACTGCTGTACAGTGTAGAGTGTGCCGTGCGACAGCACGCCGGTGCATCAACCGGTGGCGAAACGAACAGAGTTTAGAAAACAAGCCAGGGACAAGCAGGAAAGCCATACTTTCAGAGGCAGCTGCGCTTCATGCTTCGAATCTCTTAGATGAGGGACAGCAAGGAGGTGCTCAGCAGGTGGCCAAGCAGCTGTTGGCGGAGGGGCTTGTGCCGCGGCTTGTGCATAAGTCCACTGTAATTCGTGCAGCAAGGAAAGCAGCCGAAAGTGAGGGGTGCAAGATGGTGGTCTCCAAGCGGCGTCCTCCGAAGGAGCTAACCAAGGATACCAAGAAGAAGCGCCTGTAGTTTGCTAAGGAAAACAGCAAGACCTCTTGGGGCCATGTCCTCTTCACAGACAGGAAGAAGTTCTACTTTCGGTATCCTGGTTCCAGCGTTCAGCCCTGCAGGTGGCAGAAAGTTGGCCCAAACATGCCAAAAAACATGGGGCCTACCAGCCAAACAAGCCGAGTGCCTCAATGTGTATGGTGGAATCACCAAGCATGGTGTTACTCCCTTGCATCAAGTTGCTGGCAGCAGCAAGAGCAAGCCCTCCTTTAAGAATAAGAAGGGTGAGCCAGCCAGGAACATATGTGCAGCACAGTACAATAGTGTGCTAAGGGAGACCCTATTGCCTGGGGGTCAGCGGTTGTTTAGTGGACAAGGAATCAGTTGCTGGACTCTGCAGCAGGATGGTGATCCAGCACATGTGGATGCTCCAGGTGTGGTGGAAGAGTGGAGCAAGAAGAACAAGTCCAATGCAAGACTGCTGCCAAATTGGCCTCCCAACTCACCATATCTCAATCTTATTGAGAATGTCTGGGGTTACGTGCAAGCGAGATTTGATGCATTGGGTTGCCAGTCCTTTGAGGAGTTCAAGGAAGCTGTGTACAAGCAGTTCCAGGCAGTCCCCTCCTCAATGCTAACACATCTGTTCGATAGCATGAAGGGCAGGATTGCCTGTGTGGTAAAGAAGCAAGGGGATAAGACAGGGTACTAGGTATGGAGCATTCAAAACCTCCTGTCACAGGGTGTTGCATAATGAATGTGCCAGCTAACCTTAGCTCCCATGGTTCCAGTCTTTATTCTCATGAGTGGCAGTCAGGTGGCTTTGGTGAGGCTCCCTCTCTAGTACAGCAGCATGTGGGGGCCTGGCTGCTTGGGTGTTGTTTGCACATGTTTGTTTGGAGTGCAATATGGGCACCTGTGCACTTCACCTAGTTGCTGTGCCAACCAAACCCTGGGTGTTTTGCTACATCCCACTGTGGTGCCTAATCCCTGGATTGCAGTGGCAAGGGGATAAGGCTGCAGCGGAGGCAAGTCTTGTTACATTACATGCTGAGGGGTTGAGGCATGCTGATAGGCTGCTCAGTTCTAGGGCTCTTTTGTACCAAATGCTTTCGGCGTGACCCCTTTGTCACAGCAAATTTTTCCAGCCTGTCTTGACAATGTGGAGTATGGTGCTGGAAACACACTGTGCAGTGGTGCAGGCTGTGATGAATGCACTGGTGTGGTCGGCTGTTGCAGGGCCAAGGTTGGGTGCTTGGTGTTTAAGCATCCTCACAAGTGCTTTTTTTGCACCTTCAGCCTATGGCTTGACCCCATCTTTCAGCTCCTGTCCTAGTAAAGAGGGCACTCCCTTCAGGGCAGGGCCCATCCTTGGTGCAGGCCCTTGCATGCTTGTTAACACCCACTGGTCCCTATGGGCATTGCTTTGCTGGGTGGCTGCTACCTGCCCTTCAGAGTTGGCCCCTCTTGGGATGGTTGATGGAGCATAAGTCCTAGCTCACTTGTCTAATTGCCTTCAAACCACTTGCAGCTGGTGGGCAAGGGTCCCAGCACACATCATAAGTCCAGCGACTTATACACATTTTCCAGCAATTTTCAGGCCCAAATTCGCACGTTTGCCTCCTCAAAATGTGCATTTTCAGAGCAGCCCATGTGCAACTTTTCATCAAGTCAGAATTGGCCATACACTCCTTGAGAGCAAAACATAGTAAATCATCAGACAAATGCATAGCCAGAACCGCCGTGCAAATTGGGTATGCACGGTGCTGTGCCATAATGGGCGGGTCACCCCGAAAAGTTACACCTCCGGCCTGTCACTTGTCGAGTCAGCCGAGGCACCCCGCCACCGGCACGTTCATTTCGCAACACCCTGTGGAAGCAACTTAGAAGCCTATTCAGCGCCGGCTCACGGCAGCTTTTGATACAGACTTGCTCTCATTCTACACAACTTTGCAAGCCACATTGACCAGCTGTGCCACTTACGACACTGATGTCCCTTGGCCTTTGCAGGTGAAACCTGCCTACTTCCGAAATGGCCAGGTTGACGCTGCAAGATAAAGTACATTTGGTTAATACCTACGATGCTTGTCAAAGCATCTCAGAGACTGCTGTACAGTGTAGAGTGTGCCGTGCGACAGCACGCCGGTGCATCAACCGGTGGCGAAACGAACAGAGTTTAGAAAACAAGCCAGGGACAAGCAGGAAAGCCATACTTTCAGAGGCAGCTGCGCTTCATGCTTCGAATCTCTTAGATGAGGGACAGCAAGGAGGTGCTCAGCAGGTGGCCAAGCAGCTGTTGGCGGAGGGGCTTGTGCCGCGGCTTGTGCATAAGTCCACTGTAATTCGTGCAGCAAGGAAAGCAGCCGAAAGTGAGGGGTGCAAGATGGTGGTCTCCAAGCGGCGTCCTCCGAAGGAGCTAACCAAGGATACCAAGAAGAAGCGCCTGTAGTTTGCTAAGGAAAACAGCAAGACCTCTTGGGGCCATGTCCTCTTCACAGACAGGAAGAAGTTCTACTTTCGGTATCCTGGTTCCAGCGTTCAGCCCTGCAGGTGGCAGAAAGTTGGCCCAAACATGCCAAAAAACATGGGGCCTACCAGCCAAACAAGCCGAGTGCCTCAATGTGTATGGTGGAATCACCAAGCATGGTGTTACTCCCTTGCATCAAGTTGCTGGCAGCAGCAAGAGCAAGCCCTCCTTTAAGAATAAGAAGGGTGAGCCAGCCAGGAACATATGTGCAGCACAGTACAATAGTGTGCTAAGGGAGACCCTATTGCCTGGGGGTCAGCGGTTGTTTAGTGGACAAGGAATCAGTTGCTGGACTCTGCAGCAGGATGGTGATCCAGCACATGTGGATGCTCCAGGTGTGGTGGAAGAGTGGAGCAAGAAGAACAAGTCCAATGCAAGACTGCTGCCAAATTGGCCTCCCAACTCACCATATCTCAATCTTATTGAGAATGTCTGGGGTTACGTGCAAGCGAGATTTGATGCATTGGGTTGCCAGTCCTTTGAGGAGTTCAAGGAAGCTGTGTACAAGCAGTTCCAGGCAGTCCCCTCCTCAATGCTAACACATCTGTTCGATAGCATGAAGGGCAGGATTGCCTGTGTGGTAAAGAAGCAAGGGGATAAGACAGGGTACTAGGTATGGAGCATTCAAAACCTCCTGTCACAGGGTGTTGCATAATGAATGTGCCAGCTAACCTTAGCTCCCATGGTTCCAGTCTTTATTCTCATGAGTGGCAGTCAGGTGGCTTTGGTGAGGCTCCCTCTCTAGTACAGCAGCATGTGGGGGCCTGGCTGCTTGGGTGTTGTTTGCACATGTTTGTTTGGAGTGCAATATGGGCACCTGTGCACTTCACCTAGTTGCTGTGCCAACCAAACCCTGGGTGTTTTGCTACATCCCACTGTGGTGCCTAATCCCTGGATTGCAGTGGCAAGGGGATAAGGCTGCAGCGGAGGCAAGTCTTGTTACATTACATGCTGAGGGGTTGAGGCATGCTGATAGGCTGCTCAGTTCTAGGGCTCTTTTGTACCAAATGCTTTCGGCGTGACCCCTTTGTCACAGCAAATTTTTCCAGCCTGTCTTGACAATGTGGAGTATGGTGCTGGAAACACACTGTGCAGTGGTGCAGGCTGTGATGAATGCACTGGTGTGGTCGGCTGTTGCAGGGCCAAGGTTGGGTGCTTGGTGTTTAAGCATCCTCACAAGTGCTTTTTTTGCACCTTCAGCCTATGGCTTGACCCCATCTTTCAGCTCCTGTCCTAGTAAAGAGGGCACTCCCTTCAGGGCAGGGCCCATCCTTGGTGCAGGCCCTTGCATGCTTGTTAACACCCACTGGTCCCTATGGGCATTGCTTTGCTGGGTGGCTGCTACCTGCCCTTCAGAGTTGGCCCCTCTTGGGATGGTTGATGGAGCATAAGTCCTAGCTCACTTGTCTAATTGCCTTCAAACCACTTGCAGCTGGTGGGCAAGGGTCCCAGCACACATCATAAGTCCAGCGACTTATACACATTTTCCAGCAATTTTCAGGCCCAAATTCGCACGTTTGCCTCCTCAAAATGTGCATTTTCAGAGCAGCCCATGTGCAACTTTTCATCAAGTCAGAATTGGCCATACACTCCTTGAGAGCAAAACATAGTAAATCATCAGACAAATGCATAGCCAGAACCGCCGTGCAAATTGGGTATGCACGGTGCTGTGCCATAATGGGCGGGTCACCCCGAAAAGTTACACCTCCGGCCTCTCACTTGTCGAGTCAGCCGAGGCACCCCGCCACCGGCACGTTCATTTCGCAACACCCTGTGGAAGCAACTTAGAAGCCTATTCAGCGCCGGCTCACGGCAGCTTTTGATACAGACTTGCTCTCATTCTACACAACTTTGCAAGCCACATTGACCAGCTGTGCCACTTACGACACTGATGTCCCTTGGCCTTTGCAGGTGAAACCTGCCTACTTCCGAAATGGCCAGGTTGACGCTGCAAGATAAAGTACATTTGGTTAATACCTACGATGCTTGTCAAAGCATCTCAGAGACTGCTGTACAGTGTAGAGTGTGCCGTGCGACAGCACGCCGGTGCATCAACCGGTGGCGAAACGAACAGAGTTTAGAAAACAAGCCAGGGACAAGCAGGAAAGCCATACTTTCAGAGGCAGCTGCGCTTCATGCTTCGAATCTCTTAGATGAGGGACAGCAAGGAGGTGCTCAGCAGGTGGCCAAGCAGCTGTTGGCGGAGGGGCTTGTGCCGCGGCTTGTGCATAAGTCCACTGTAATTCGTGCAGCAAGGAAAGCAGCCGAAAGTGAGGGGTGCAAGATGGTGGTCTCCAAGCGGCGTCCTCCGAAGGAGCTAACCAAGGATACCAAGAAGAAGCGCCTGTAGTTTGCTAAGGAAAACAGCAAGACCTCTTGGGGCCATGTCCTCTTCACAGACAGGAAGAAGTTCTACTTTCGGTATCCTGGTTCCAGCGTTCAGCCCTGCAGGTGGCAGAAAGTTGGCCCAAACATGCCAAAAAACATGGGGCCTACCAGCCAAACAAGCCGAGTGCCTCAATGTGTATGGTGGAATCACCAAGCATGGTGTTACTCCCTTGCATCAAGTTGCTGGCAGCAGCAAGAGCAAGCCCTCCTTTAAGAATAAGAAGGGTGAGCCAGCCAGGAACATATGTGCAGCACAGTACAATAGTGTGCTAAGGGAGACCCTATTGCCTGGGGGTCAGCGGTTGTTTAGTGGACAAGGAATCAGTTGCTGGACTCTGCAGCAGGATGGTGATCCAGCACATGTGGATGCTCCAGGTGTGGTGGAAGAGTGGAGCAAGAAGAACAAGTCCAATGCAAGACTGCTGCCAAATTGGCCTCCCAACTCACCATATCTCAATCTTATTGAGAATGTCTGGGGTTACGTGCAAGCGAGATTTGATGCATTGGGTTGCCAGTCCTTTGAGGAGTTCAAGGAAGCTGTGTACAAGCAGTTCCAGGCAGTCCCCTCCTCAATGCTAACACATCTGTTCGATAGCATGAAGGGCAGGATTGCCTGTGTGGTAAAGAAGCAAGGGGATAAGACAGGGTACTAGGTATGGAGCATTCAAAACCTCCTGTCACAGGGTGTTGCATAATGAATGTGCCAGCTAACCTTAGCTCCCATGGTTCCAGTCTTTATTCTCATGAGTGGCAGTCAGGTGGCTTTGGTGAGGCTCCCTCTCTAGTACAGCAGCATGTGGGGGCCTGGCTGCTTGGGTGTTGTTTGCACATGTTTGTTTGGAGTGCAATATGGGCACCTGTGCACTTCACCTAGTTGCTGTGCCAACCAAACCCTGGGTGTTTTGCTACATCCCACTGTGGTGCCTAATCCCTGGATTGCAGTGGCAAGGGGATAAGGCTGCAGCGGAGGCAAGTCTTGTTACATTACATGCTGAGGGGTTGAGGCATGCTGATAGGCTGCTCAGTTCTAGGGCTCTTTTGTACCAAATGCTTTCGGCGTGACCCCTTTGTCACAGCAAATTTTTCCAGCCTGTCTTGACAATGTGGAGTATGGTGCTGGAAACACACTGTGCAGTGGTGCAGGCTGTGATGAATGCACTGGTGTGGTCGGCTGTTGCAGGGCCAAGGTTGGGTGCTTGGTGTTTAAGCATCCTCACAAGTGCTTTTTTTGCACCTTCAGCCTATGGCTTGACCCCATCTTTCAGCTCCTGTCCTAGTAAAGAGGGCACTCCCTTCAGGGCAGGGCCCATCCTTGGTGCAGGCCCTTGCATGCTTGTTAACACCCACTGGTCCCTATGGGCATTGCTTTGCTGGGTGGCTGCTACCTGCCCTTCAGAGTTGGCCCCTCTTGGGATGGTTGATGGAGCATAAGTCCTAGCTCACTTGTCTAATTGCCTTCAAACCACTTGCAGCTGGTGGGCAAGGGTCCCAGCACACATCATAAGTCCAGCGACTTATACACATTTTCCAGCAATTTTCAGGCCCAAATTCGCACGTTTGCCTCCTCAAAATGTGCATTTTCAGAGCAGCCCATGTGCAACTTTTCATCAAGTCAGAATTGGCCATACACTCCTTGAGAGCAAAACATAGTAAATCATCAGACAAATGCATAGCCAGAACCGCCGTGCAAATTGGGTATGCACGGTGCTGTGCCATAATGGGCGGGTCACCCCGAAAAGTTACACCTCCGGCCTGTCACTTGTCGAGTCAGCCGAGGCACCCCGCCACCGGCACGTTCATTTCGCAACACCCTGTGGAAGCAACTTAGAAGCCTATTCAGCGCCGGCTCACGGCAGCTTTTGATACAGACTTGCTCTCATTCTACACAACTTTGCAAGCCACATTGACCAGCTGTGCCACTTACGACACTGATGTCCCTTGGCCTTTGCAGGTGAAACCTGCCTACTTCCGAAATGGCCAGGTTGACGCTGCAAGATAAAGTACATTTGGTTAATACCTACGATGCTTGTCAAAGCATCTCAGAGACTGCTGTACAGTGTAGAGTGTGCCGTGCGACAGCACGCCGGTGCATCAACCGGTGGCGAAACGAACAGAGTTTAGAAAACAAGCCAGGGACAAGCAGGAAAGCCATACTTTCAGAGGCAGCTGCGCTTCATGCTTCGAATCTCTTAGATGAGGGACAGCAAGGAGGTGCTCAGCAGGTGGCCAAGCAGCTGTTGGCGGAGGGGCTTGTGCCGCGGCTTGTGCATAAGTCCACTGTAATTCGTGCAGCAAGGAAAGCAGCCGAAAGTGAGGGGTGCAAGATGGTGGTCTCCAAGCGGCGTCCTCCGAAGGAGCTAACCAAGGATACCAAGAAGAAGCGCCTGTAGTTTGCTAAGGAAAACAGCAAGACCTCTTGGGGCCATGTCCTCTTCACAGACAGGAAGAAGTTCTACTTTCGGTATCCTGGTTCCAGCGTTCAGCCCTGCAGGTGGCAGAAAGTTGGCCCAAACATGCCAAAAAACATGGGGCCTACCAGCCAAACAAGCCGAGTGCCTCAATGTGTATGGTGGAATCACCAAGCATGGTGTTACTCCCTTGCATCAAGTTGCTGGCAGCAGCAAGAGCAAGCCCTCCTTTAAGAATAAGAAGGGTGAGCCAGCCAGGAACATATGTGCAGCACAGTACAATAGTGTGCTAAGGGAGACCCTATTGCCTGGGGGTCAGCGGTTGTTTAGTGGACAAGGAATCAGTTGCTGGACTCTGCAGCAGGATGGTGATCCAGCACATGTGGATGCTCCAGGTGTGGTGGAAGAGTGGAGCAAGAAGAACAAGTCCAATGCAAGACTGCTGCCAAATTGGCCTCCCAACTCACCATATCTCAATCTTATTGAGAATGTCTGGGGTTACGTGCAAGCGAGATTTGATGCATTGGGTTGCCAGTCCTTTGAGGAGTTCAAGGAAGCTGTGTACAAGCAGTTCCAGGCAGTCCCCTCCTCAATGCTAACACATCTGTTCGATAGCATGAAGGGCAGGATTGCCTGTGTGGTAAAGAAGCAAGGGGATAAGACAGGGTACTAGGTATGGAGCATTCAAAACCTCCTGTCACAGGGTGTTGCATAATGAATGTGCCAGCTAACCTTAGCTCCCATGGTTCCAGTCTTTATTCTCATGAGTGGCAGTCAGGTGGCTTTGGTGAGGCTCCCTCTCTAGTACAGCAGCATGTGGGGGCCTGGCTGCTTGGGTGTTGTTTGCACATGTTTGTTTGGAGTGCAATATGGGCACCTGTGCACTTCACCTAGTTGCTGTGCCAACCAAACCCTGGGTGTTTTGCTACATCCCACTGTGGTGCCTAATCCCTGGATTGCAGTGGCAAGGGGATAAGGCTGCAGCGGAGGCAAGTCTTGTTACATTACATGCTGAGGGGTTGAGGCATGCTGATAGGCTGCTCAGTTCTAGGGCTCTTTTGTACCAAATGCTTTCGGCGTGACCCCTTTGTCACAGCAAATTTTTCCAGCCTGTCTTGACAATGTGGAGTATGGTGCTGGAAACACACTGTGCAGTGGTGCAGGCTGTGATGAATGCACTGGTGTGGTCGGCTGTTGCAGGGCCAAGGTTGGGTGCTTGGTGTTTAAGCATCCTCACAAGTGCTTTTTTTGCACCTTCAGCCTATGGCTTGACCCCATCTTTCAGCTCCTGTCCTAGTAAAGAGGGCACTCCCTTCAGGGCAGGGCCCATCCTTGGTGCAGGCCCTTGCATGCTTGTTAACACCCACTGGTCCCTATGGGCATTGCTTTGCTGGGTGGCTGCTACCTGCCCTTCAGAGTTGGCCCCTCTTGGGATGGTTGATGGAGCATAAGTCCTAGCTCACTTGTCTAATTGCCTTCAAACCACTTGCAGCTGGTGGGCAAGGGTCCCAGCACACATCATAAGTCCAGCGACTTATACACATTTTCCAGCAATTTTCAGGCCCAAATTCGCACGTTTGCCTCCTCAAAATGTGCATTTTCAGAGCAGCCCATGTGCAACTTTTCATCAAGTCAGAATTGGCCATACACTCCTTGAGAGCAAAACATAGTAAATCATCAGACAAATGCATAGCCAGAACCGCCGTGCAAATTGGGTATGCACGGTGCTGTGCCATAATGGGCGGGTCACCCCGAAAAGTTACACCTCCGGCCTCTCACTTGTCGAGTCAGCCGAGGCACCCCGCCACCGGCACGTTCATTTCGCAACACCCTGATCGCCGGCGCTATTCAGCAGCGCGACGCGGCCGTTGGTATCCAAGGATATGACGCAATTCAACGAAGTGCTTCTGCGTTCAGCAAAACTGCTACGGTATATCTCAAGAATCTCTGTTATACTAAAGCAGCTGAGATCGGACAGCTGTATAACCTAGACTGGATTCCCCCCCAAAATGCATCACATCAGGGCTAGGTCTCAGAAGGCCTGTGACCGCTTAGTTTACCACAATCCCGAACTGGATGTCACACTCGTACAGCCTCTCCAGATCTATCGGGCAATGCGGGCTGGTAGGTCTTCTATGATCTTATGGATGCCATCTGGCAGAGCGCATGAGCGGATGCGTGTATAGGTCGGAACCGAAAGCTCCGGGAACCACTGTAATGATACTACCTCACTTAGACAAGTGAGGGAAAATTGGTTAATGGGCCCGGACCTGTCTAGCCTTATCTAGGCTACAGGCTGCACTACGTATCCACATCGTGGAATCAGGGCACCGTAGTTCCTAACTGCCCAGGTGTGACTCACACACCTGGCCCTCACTCCAGCCTCGCTGGAGTCCAGTCATTCATGACTGGGCACGGCAGATCTGCCGCTAGGTGATTCACACCTCAGTCAGGCCCTTGTGATCTACAAGGCGCGTGACTATGCACACTAGTCTAGAGCATGTTGACACCACATGCCATCGCATGAGTGACAGCCAAGCATCAGACTAGGCCCGCAAAGCATATCATGCTTGCAGCGCACGTGCTAAGGTACTCGTGTTCCTTACAGATACCTGCATGTGGCTAGCAAGTTCAGAACAACCAAACCTTAACCTAGCAAGAACAGAAAAAGCATCAACCACAGCCGCGTCCCGAGGGATACCTGCATGTGGCTAGCAAGTCCAGAACAACCAAACCTTAACCTAGCAAGAACAGAAAAAGCATCAACCACAGCCGCGTCCCGAGGGATACCTGCATGTGGCTAGCAAGTTCAGAACAACCAAACCTTAACCTAGCAAGAACAGAAAAAGCATCAACCACAGCCGCGTCCCGAGGGATACCTGCATGTGGCTAGCAAGTCCAGAACAACCAAACCTGAACCTATCAAGAACAGAAAAAGCATCAACCACAGCCGCGTCCCGAGGGATACCTGCATGTGGTTAGCAAGTTCAGAACAACCAAACCTTAACCTAGCAAGAACAGAAAAAGCATCAACCACAGCCGCGTCCCGAGGGATACCTGCATGTGGTTAGCAAGTTCAGAACAAATAAACCTTAACCTAGCAAGAACAGAAGAAGCATCAACCACAGCCGCGTCCCGATGGGATACCTGCATGTGGCTAGCAAGTCCAGAACAACCAAACCTTAACCTAGCAAGAACAGAAAAAGCATCAACCACAGCCGCGTCCCGAGGGATACCTGCATGTGGTTAGCAAGTCCAGAACAAATAAACCTTAACCTAGCAAGAACAGAAGAAGCATCAACCACAGCCGCGTCCCGAGGGATACCTGCATGTGGCTAGCAAGTCCAGAACAACCAAACCTTAACCTAGCAAGAACAGAAAAAGCATCAACCACAGCCGCGTCCCGAGGGATACCTGCATGTGGCTAGCAAGTCCAGAACAACCAAACCTTAACCTAGCAAGAACAGAAAAAGCATCAACCACAGCCGCGTCCCGAGGGATACCTGCATGTGGCTAGCAAGTTCAGAACAACCAAACCTTAACCTAGCAAGAACAGAAAAAGCATCAACCACAGCCGCGTCCCGAGGGATACCTGCATGTGGCTAGCAAGTCCAGAACAACCAAACCTTAACCTAGCAAGAACAGAAAAAGCATCAACCACAGCCGCGTCCCGAGGGATACCTGCATGTGGCTAGCAAGTTCAGAACAACCAAACCTTAACCTAGCAAGAACAGAAAAAGCATCAACCACAGCCGCGTCCCGAGGGATACCTGCATGTGGCTAGCAAGTTAAGAACAACCAAACCTTAACCTAGCAAGAACATAAAAAGCATCAACCACAGCCGCGTCCCGAGGGTTACCTGCATGTGGCTAATTACCAATTACCAATTACCAGATGGCCCTGTCAAAGCAGGGCGCCGGTGGGGGCAGCGCCACCCACAAGGAGCCAACTTAGGCTCCAACGGCATACTCAAGTTCCTGTCCAAGCTCAAACAATCGGCTGCCACCAGCCCACCCTAAATCCCTTGCTAGCCAATGTATGTCAGGCCAGCCCATTTCGACTTGCCATGCGCTGACCAGTTGACCCAGTCAACAGCAAGCCAAGCAGTTTTATGCCTTGCTCAGGGCTAGCAAGTTGAGAACAACCAAACCTTAACCTAGCAAGAACAGAAAAAGCATCAACCACAGCCGCGTCCCGAGGGATACCTGCATGTGGTTAGCAAGTTCAGAACAACCAAACCTTAACCTAGCAAGAACAGAAAAAGCATCAACCACAGCCGCGTCCCGAGGGATACCTGCATGTGGCTAGCAAGTCCAGAACAACCAAACCTTAACCTAGCAAGAACAGAAAAAGCATCAACCACAGCCGCGTCCCGAGGGATACCTGCATGTGGTTAGCAAGTCCAGAACAACCAAACCTTAACCTAGCAAGAACAGAAAAAGCATCAACCACAGCCGCGTCCCGAGGGATACCTGCATGTGGCTAGCAAGTTCAGAACAACCAAACCTTAACCTAGCAAGAACAGAAGAAGCATCAACCACAGCCGCGTCCCGAGGGATACCTGCATGTGGCTAGCAAGTTAAGAACAACCAAACCTTAACCTAGCAAGAACATAAAAAGCATCAACCACAGCCGCGTCCCGAGGGTTACCTGCATGTGGCTAGCAAGTTAAGAACAACCAAACCTTAACCTAGCAAGAACAGAAAAAGCATCAACCACAGCCGCGTCCCGAGGGATACCTGCATGTGGTTAGCAAGTTCAGAACAACCAAACCTTTACCTAGCAAGAACAGAAAAAGCATCAACCACAGCCGCGTCCCGAGGGATACCTGCATGTGGCTAACAAGAGCACAAAAAGCACCATCCACTGCCGCGTCCCGAAGGATACCTGCATGTGGCTAGCAAGAGCAGAAAAAGCACCATCCACTGCCGCGTCCCAAAGAATACCTGCATGTTGCGTAAAGGCAATGAATTGAAACAAACCAACAGCCGGAGTCACCAAGATGACACTAGTAAACTCCAGCCAACCCTAGCAAAACTTAGGAAAGCATAAGGCGAGACGCTGCCGTCTCCCACAGGACACATGCATGTGGCTAAGGACTAAACAAAGAATGGACACAATGGGGCTAAGTGGTCCCTTGGGCTGCCCTTTACTCATTCATGCAACCAGCCATGATGTTCACAAGTTCTGATAGCCATACCATGCGGAGTGCGGAACTTACCTGCAAGCACACGTGAACCACGTAGTGGCAAGCCTTTCTCAGTTGCTATGGCTGCCTTGGGTCTGTTCCCAAAGCTGTGTCTCGCGGGCTATTGTTGTGCGATAGATGGCCGGTGTGGTTCCTGCAAAACGCCAACAAGCGGACAATCTACAGTTGAGCTCATTGCAAGACTGTACCAAGAAGGTGTGCGAGCTCCGAAATACTCACCATCAACCACCGTTTGGGCGCAATAACAATGATGCTGACGAGGCCCATCTTGCCCTCCTCCGGACTCTTGCTTTGAGACTGAAGATGCCAGCAGGAAATCATAGATACTAGACTGACTGTGGAGCTGGAATTGTGCTGAATGTGGCCTCTCAAGGAAATGTAACGGCTCAAGCCAGCCGAGATGACGTGGATAGCTTGTCAAGGATTTGAAGGAGGAAGCAAAACAGTTACTTGTAGTTGTGCGTGTAAGTTGGTGCATGCGATCCCAGGACGCACGGAGTGCATGTATAGCGGGAAGCGCAGAACGATTGGTGAATGCCCGAGTCCCAAATGAGCAGCTGTAGCACTCACGCTCACTACGGCCAGGGTGTTGCATAATGAATGTGCCAGCTAACCTTAGCTCCCATGGTTCCAGTCTTTATTCTCATGAGTGGCAGTCAGGTGGCTTTGGTGAGGCTCCCTCTCTAGTACAGCAGCATGTGGGGGCCTGGCTGCTTGGGTGTTGTTTGCACATGTTTGTTTGGAGTGCAATATGGGCACCTGTGCACTTCACCTAGTTGCTGTGCCAACCAAACCCTGGGTGTTTTGCTACATCCCACTGTGGTGCCTAAACCCTGGATTGCAGTGGCAAGGGGATAAGGCTGCAGCAGAGGCAAGTCTTGTTTCATTACATGCTGAGGGGTTGAGGCATGCTGATAGGCTGCTCAATTCTAGGGCTCTTTTGTACCAAATGCTTTCGGCGTGACCCCCTTGTCACAGCAATTTTTTCCAGCCTGTCTTGACAATGTGGAGTATGGTGCTGGAAACATACTGTGCAGTGGTGCAGGCTGTGATGAATGCACTGGTGTGGTCGGCTGTTGCAGGGCCAAGGTCGGGTGCTTGGGGTTTAAGCATTCTCACAAGTGCTTTTTTTGCACCTTCAGCCTATGGCTCGACCCCATCTTTCAGCTCCTGTCCTAGTAAAGAGGGCACTCCCTTCAGGGCAGGGCCCATCCTTGGTGCAGGCCCTTGCATGCTTGTTAACACCCACTGGTCCCTATGGGCATTGCTTTGCTGGGTGGCTGCTACCTGCGCTTCAGAGTTGGCCCCTTTTGGGATGGTTGATGGAGCATAAGTCCTAGCTCACTTGTCTGATTGCCTTCAAACCACTTGCAGCTGGTGGGCAAGGGTCCCAGCACACATCATAAGTCCAGGGCCTGAAAATTGCTGGAAAATGTGTATAAGCCCAAATTCGCACGTTTGCCTCCTCAAAATGTGCATTTTCAGAGCAGCCCATGTGCAACTTTTCACCAAGTCAGAATTGGCCATACACTCCTTGAGAGCAAACAAACAAACAAACAAAAATTTAAGGTGCGGCAACCGCAAAGGGCTGCTAGGTCGAAACGACCAAACACACCATCGCAAAACATAGTAAATCATCAGACAAATGCATAGCCAGAACCGCCGTGCAAATTGGGCATGCATGTGCTGTGCCATGATGGGCGGGTCACCCCGAAAAGTTACACCTCCGGCCTCTCACTTGTCGAGTCACCCCGCCACCGGCACGTTCATTTCGCAACACCCTGGCCGTGAACCCTGTAACCGACTAATTGACTAAGTGAAATGTCACCCTTGCAGGCAGCATTGAAGCGCGGAACGCCTAAGAAATGTCCCCTGACAATCTGGGGAAACCGCAAGCCTGGGTGAATTATGTTCATGGTCAGGTTGCCTGAGTGGTGCATGCGCTTGTACGACATCCTGTGACGCATAGTAAATCTACGGCGAAGAAGGGACTCGGCCAGTACTGACCACCCGTATGAGCCTCCTTGTGTTTGCATACTCCCTCAGTGTCTAGTAGAAGCGGAGAGAACTCCAATGACGACATTATTTCAGAGCGGCAGTGAGATTCGGCAGTAATCTGTAGCAATGAAGCAAGCCCACACGGGGCCTACAGGGCAGCGTACAGTGCTCTACAAAATTTGACAACTGCGGCATTTAACTTATGCCGAAACCAGCACACGACGAGCGCAGTAGGTGATACACTACAGATCACCACTAACTAGCCCATAAGGGCATCCCTTGGGAGCAGCCAATGAAGGGTCATTCTAGGGCAGATAGGAAGGAACGTCCCTGCTCAAAGCCATCAGGTCACCTGGTTTAGACGGTATACACCATGGCATCATTCAACCAAGCATGTAATCATTCAAGCCATGACGCTTTGATGATCAATTTGAGTGGGTCCCCTGATAAAGCGGTAAGTATTGCCATACTGGACGACTTTAACACGACTGAAACTGATGTATGGTCAGCACATGGCAAGTCGAAATGGGCTGGCCTGACATACATTGGCTAGCAAGGGATCTAGGGTGGGCTGGTGGCAGCCGTTGTGTGAGTATCTACCATTACATGTCTCAATTTCTACCACAAGGTCAAAAATCCACTACAACCACAACACATAACATAACATAACAAACATTTAAGGTGTGGCAACCGCCAAGGGCTGCAAGGTCGAACCGACCAAACACACCACACCACTAAACAAGCTTTGCAAACAATAACAAGCGAAGCCATCCCATGCAGATTCAGTCGGTAGACACTGAGGAGTTGTGACACACAAACCCATCCTACTGCTACATACGTGATCAGAAAGTCAATCTGGGGATGCCTACACATACTGGTAGCTTTGCCATAGTCCTACATACATCACTCAGGTCCACAAGCGAAGCCGGCATATTACTGATATATGTCCACCACAACGGGAAAACTGCCTTTACAACGAAATGACATCCATTGCCTTGAGGATGGCTTGGGTGTTTGAGAGGCAGCATGAGTGCCATGGTAATTGTGCGTACATACTGCTTGCACTGTGTCCCGCAAGCTGTGTCCAACAACATATGAACAAACACACATGCAAAGGCGTGGCAACCGCAAGAGGGCTGCTAGGTGAACCAACCAAACACACGAGAGCGCCCCCACCCCCTGCCCTTGCTGCATAGAAAGGGCTGCTGCAAGCAATGCATGCAGGTCCGTTGCTTTTCCTTTCCTGGCGCATTGACCGTGATCGCTGCTCTACCCATGACGTTGGCTTGTTAGTGCTCTCAAATCTCCTGCTCTTTCTCAGCCCATCTCAGCTAAAATGGCAGTCGCTGTCCCCCTGTCGCCATCCCCATTGCATAACACACCTTAATCAAGTTACTATTCTTTCCACCTGCAGCTTTCACAGCTTCGCCTGCGGGCGCTCGTGTTGCTGCCCCTGCATGACAGTTCCTGCTGCTGTTAATGACAGTTCCTCCTGCTCCCTCCTCTCATACCCCATCCATATAAAGTCCCCTGTCCTTTGCATCCCCAGAGCTTCCAGCATAGCCACTGAAGCAGTGTTTCCCTCCACTACATACCCACTGATGTATTGCTCATCAGGAGCCATGCGGCCTGCTGCTACAGCTGCTTCTTGAGCAGCAGTGAACTTCTGAAACAGTGCAGCAACGACAGTACGGCCAAACCCTTTGTTCCGCTCTCCCTCCATTGTGTAACCGAGGCCAGCAATGTATGGTTCATACTCAAGGGCCCATGCAACAGGAATTAAGCTGTGGCTGGCCCCACTGCTGCTGCTGCTGTTGCCCGGGCTGTCGGGGGCTGCTTGTCTACTACCTGCCACGGCATGCATTTGCTTCCGGATGCAGACCGATGGTCTGTGCGCAATCCTCCATTGAACAAGCTGCAGCGTATTGGGGCCCCTGCAGGTCCAGAGGGCAGAAAACAGGCTGTTAGAGCAAGCATTATGAGTTTGAGGTGGTGTAAGGCTTTGCAACTAAGTCAAGGAAAGGCCTTACTTCAAGTAGATGGGCAAATTCAGCAGGCAAGTTCGCAGGGTGTCACAACCCTCTCTGTGAGGTTGCTGATGTGGCCCTACACTACACTGCCAGAGTTACTATCTTCAGCTTTTTTGTTTTGCAGGCATATGAGTAGGCCTGGAACTATGACACTGGAGTTATCTTAGGTAGATTAGTGCAGCATTTTGCAGCCGTGCAGCGCCAGGGCATGGCTCCAACCAGTCTGTAAGTGTGTAAAAAGTGGAGACCGAGACTAAAGCTCAGATTGCAAGAGACTGCAACAGGCAGGAGACATGCAGAGACGAAGAGACTTATGTCCTTACATACCTGACTGCTGAGAATGCTTATCAACCAGTCTGCTCTGTGGCTGGCCGACACCCCCAGTCCCCTGCCCTACCCTGCTCCCAACCCCCTTTGAAACCCGCCAAGCAACCTAGAGCTGAAACGCTGTGCATAAACGAGCAACAAATATGGGAGCAATTATGGGAACATCCCTTTGAGAGATGCCAGAAAACAGAAACAATTCAAAAATGCAAGAATACAGAAAAAGCAAGCTGGCTAAGACTGACATGGCTAAGTGAACACTGGAGTTTATGATGTGTTCCAAAGTTGTGCAGCAAAATCCTACCCACAGACACAAGAAGAACAACAGTGCTTGTGTTATGCAAGTAGCCTCAACACGTGAGAATGCTCTTCACTGCTCTATGGATTGTCTGACGTAAGCAATGTTGGTCCTAAGCTCCTGAAACATGGGCATGATGGAGATGTGGAGATACATAGTGCATGGCATACTTGGGCACTTGCACCTTGCCGAAGCCCTTACTTGAACTTCCAGGTGTCATTGACACGTTCAGCATCTTCAGGAAGCAATGGGCCCAGGGTATACCCAGGAGGGAGGTCTTCTACTAGCAGCTGCCATGTGGATCTGATATGGGCTGGGGGAGGGCCTCGAAGGCTGTACTGCCAGCAGGGGCTGTGGTAGACCTTAGTGTACTGCCCTTTGGCGAAGCACCTGTCCGCCACGTTCACCGCTGCTTCGGGCATCGCTGTGAAGCGAACATCGCGCAAGCCGGATGCTATGATCGAGTTGAAGGCGCTGGAATAGTCTGGTTGACTGCTTGCTGCGAGGTTGCCAAACACACGGAAACCGTTGCTGCTATCGCGCGGTTCGTGGAGCAGGACTACCGTGCTGATCTCTGCGCTTGGATGGCCGTCAGGAGTTGGCCGATAGGAGGGGCTTGGGAGCACGTACAGTTTCGCAGCTGGGTAGGCATCTGGACTTTGCATAATGGACTGGAGGTCGCCAGGGTTGCTTGCATGCTTCCACCAGGTGATGGTGTGCCATTGATGCGATGGCAACGACCACAGACCCGGCAGCATCCCGCCTAGCAGAACCCTTTAGTTCGCCTGCGGTCAGTGAGGATGTGATGGCTATTAGGTCAAATGGGCGAGGCTTGCGGCACAAAGCTCAAGATCAAGGACCGCCTGTACTCAAGAAGTCCCTTGAGACGTGACTGGGCTTGCTCAGGAGCCAGATTATGACCGTTTGCATCCGTATTGCTGACTGGTGCGACCGGTGACGACGCTGCAGCGCAAGCCAAACGGACAGCTAGATGCGATAATCTTGCATATGTGGGGTGCGACGCAGTTTCTCACCTATTCATGAGCATCAGTAAGTTCATCAGCTACCTCCAGCGCGCGGCCGGTGCTCTGAAGCCGAGCCCATGCAAAGCTATGACGTTGTGCCTCAGGAGGCTTGCCTGACCCCCGGCTTCTTAAGCATAGTCGGAATAGTCTCCTGAACACTACTCCCATGGCTTCTAGTGGTCAGATAGACGCCGAGGTTTGGGCCCTCGCAGACGACCCTGGTTTCCAGTGCTTCGAGGACGAAGACCTGGAGCCGTTCCCAGACATCCATGCACTCTTCCAGTATTACAACGAACTTTACTTCAACAACAGCCTGGGTGCCTGCTCGGTACAGTGGAGCAGCGGTAGAATGACCATGTGAGTCCAACACCTTCAACCACATAGCAGTCCTTGTTGCCTTGTGATCTCAGCAGAAGCAACTGTCAAATGGTTTGAGGCTAACGCAACCGTCAAGGCATGCCAAGGATGCGATACAGAGCTCAATTGTATTCCTCAGAACAGCAGTACAGGTGCCCTCAAGCTAGCTTTGTACTGCTGACAAGGTGGCAGCAGCAGGACCAGCAGCATCAGCAACACTCCCAGTCTGAGCATGTACTCCATATACTTCCTTTGCATCACAATGAAGTATCCATTACAGAGTACTGGTAGTACTGGGAGGGAGTTTGTGGCGGGCAAGTAATGGCTGGGCTTGCACCCACCTGCAGCTGGTCCCCACTAGGTCATCGCTTTTCTCTCCACCCCTGTACCTTCCCATGTTACTCCTTCAGCTGAAAACCTCAGCTTACCCCCTTCCCCCTCATCTCTTTTGTTTGCCCCTCTCTCACACTCTTAGTGACCACACTGCACTTCAGTGACGCAGTTGCAAATCTCTATCTGTCACACATTCATCATTTAATCCTCTATGCCCCCCCCCTGCTGACAGGTGTGCAGGCACATGTCAATACAGTCGTGCTGGTGGTTGCATCATCAAGCTGTCAGAGCCTCTTTTGAAATACCGGCCCCTAAGGGACTTGAAGGACACACTGCTCCATGAGATGATACATGCACACCTGTTCCTAGCAAGAGTGAGAGACGATGGAGACCATGGCCCACGCTTCCAGGCAGTCATGAACCACATCAACAAGAGGTAGGAGGTGCAGCTGTATGGGGCTGGATGTGGCAACACTGCATGGGAGCGGAGCTCATGATACAGCCCCCTGATTGTATGCTGAAGTTGGCTTTTTTCTTTTTTGCTGTGCTGATTCTCACCAATGCAGCATTAAATAGAAACAAGGCATCAACAGCAAGCAGGTAGAATCAGCAGCAGCAACCAGATAAGTGAAGCAGCAGACAAAAGCAGAGAAAACACGTTTTTGTGATGTGGTGGTCCTGTCATCAGCAGCAGCAAGCAGGCACCAGTAGCAGCAGCAGCAGTGCCCGCAAGCAAAAAAACACAACAGCAGCAACAGAAACACGCATCATCAGCATAGGAGACAAAGGAGTAGAGGAGCAGCAGCTGGTCCTGGTTCATGCACTTCTGTCCATTGAAAGGATCATCTCAGGTTGTTCAAAGCGTCGCCCTACTTCTGCAATAGTGGCATTATATGCCTTTTGCATGGACAACACATCCTTTCGTTGGTAAAGAGAACACGTATCAATCGAAGGGATTCAGCCCTAGCAACGGAGTTACGTGTAAGTCGAGTTGCCCGCTGGTACGCATGTAGCACACAGACTTGTACGAGGGACTGGTCTCAGGATCACTTTTATAGAACACTAACCCATATGCATTTCGGCATTACGCCTCATCAGTGGGGTGCCTAAAAGCTACCCAAAACCAGCCTCTTATAGCAAAGAAAGGTGCACATGATCCCGCTCAAAACTCCAACCAACTTTCTTGAGCCTAAAAAACCCAGTGACACTAAACTGTAGTGACTTTCGTAATCCTTTCATCTGGCTGACGTATGCCGCCAAAACAGTGAAAAGTGAAAGCGCACATGTAATTCTGTCGACATAGTTTAAGGAAAAGATGTAGATAGGTTCATAGTTGAAACTCATGTGCCTGTGCATGGACAACACCTCCTTTCACTTCACTGTATACGGGATGAATGCAGGCCTTCCACCTTGCCCAGTTGATTTGAATGTGCTCACTACTGTGGGTCTCTCATTACCCCATTTGTTGCTTGGAAGCACTGCCCCAGGATATCAGTATGCTCGAGGTGGTTGCCCCGTTTTCTGCTTATCGTGATGGACATGGTCTCTGCCTTGACTCTTGACTTGCAGTACTGTGTCAGACCACCAACGCCCCCCTGGTGGTTATGCCATCAGCATCTACCACAACCACCATGACGAGGTCAACCAGTACCGCACCCATGTGTGGGTCTGTGAGGGATGTGGGCACACAGTGGCAAGATCTATGAACCGCAAACCACAACCTGCTGACTGCTTGACTAAGAGGTTCAGCAGAGGTGGACAGCAGGGGGCAGGAGGGGAGGTGGTGTGTGTGGATGAGAGGTGCACCTACCATACACATTTGAGAAACTGTGGAGGGCAGTATGTGAAGGTGGGCCGGGAGGGGGAGGAAGTGTCCGGTTTTGGGAGTTACCTTTGGGGAATTTAGGGAGTTATCTTATGGGGTTCAGGGAGTTCAGGGGGTTCAGGGGGTTCAGGGGGGTTTTAAAGGGCTTAGGAATTAGCAGTTGAGAAAGAGAGGATGCATGCACGGCAGCAGCAGGAGCCTGGAGTGAGAGGGGGGGGGGAGGAGGGGATGAGATGGGCCTGGTGTGAACGATGTCAGATGCATTATGTGAAGGGTGGTGGTGAGAAGGGGAGGAGCAGGGGCTTAAGGGAGAGTCATCACGAAGGGTTTAGGGTAGAGGGAATTGGGTGGTACGGTAGGAAGTGATATGGTAGCAAGTAGAATGAAGGAGTTTGAGAGCAGGGTTCAGGCTTGGGGTGGGGCTTTGGGTGCATCACCAGGGCGGTATGAGCAGCAGATGGAAGTGGGGAGCAAGGGTCTGGGGGCTTCAGGTTTTAAGAAGTCATAGCTGGGAGTCGCATGTGCCAGGTTGCAAGGGGGTCTTCTGGGGTGCTTAGCTGAGGAGACCCTGGTGGTTTCTGGTTGAGGGAGGCAACATGTAATTGAAAGCAGGGGAGGAAATTGCGGTGGTTTGAAGCATGGCAGGGAGCCCATGTTGTGGGTGTGGGGTACCTTGGGACCATGCATGCCAAACACACAGGGTAGGTACAGTAGCAGGCGCACAACAATATGCAGCATGTATTCCTGCTAACAGGTTGAAGTACTGGAAACAGCCTGTGCGGGACCACCTGCTGCAGCTCATAGTTTGTCTGTGCTCTATATGTTTGCAATGGTCTAGGCCGGGTCTGGTAAATGTAACAGTTGGAACATAACCTTGTGAAAAAGGACAATGCTGAATCGCTTGCGGGATTTTTACTGGCCATGCAAGGAGGCCATTAAGTCCCCATGTCTCAAGCTGTCACGGAAGCAGCGAGGTGCAATCAACAGGCAAGAAGGTAACTGCTATATACTTCTTTGTAAATGGCTGCCAATATGGCCCTGAGCATGCTTTGCTTACATCTGTGTGGTACTGCTTGTGACTGTGCTGGTGTAGGTGAGTGAGCCTGAGTCCAAACCCAATAAGGGAAAACGAGCAGCAGCAGCAGCAGCAGGGCCGCCGGGACAACAGCAGCAGCAGCAGCAGCAGGATGGGGGAGGTGGCAAAAGGCAGCGCAAGGAGGATTCTGTGGGTAAAGCAGCAGGCACGGCAGGGCCGAAAAGTTACAACATAAAGGACCTTTTCAATAGGAAAGCATCTGGGATGGTTGCTGCTGGTGGTGGTGGTGGTAGTGGTGGTGTGGCAGCAGCAGAGCGAGAGGCAGCAGCAGAGGGTGGACACTTTGCTGAAGTAGCAGCAGAGGAACCAAGAGCAGGAGCATCAGGTGGTGCAGTAAGCAGTGAAATGGCTGGCAGGCGAGAAACAGGTGGTGGGGAACAAGAGGAGGCAGCTGCAGCAGCAGAGGGAGGAACAGGACTAAGAGGAAGCCATTCTGATGCGGTAGTAGGAGCAGCAGGGGAGGGGGTGGGAGTTGGGAGGGTGTTGGGGGGCAGTAGCAGAGATGATCATAGGATCATGCCAGCAGCGGCGGCAGCAGCAGCAGCAGCTTTAAGGAGGGTGGCAGCAGCAGGAGCAGGAGGGGCTGCTGGTGCTGAAGGCAGGAGCAGCAGCAGCACTGGTGGTGGTGGTAGATCTGCTGGGCAGGTAGCGTGCGGGGGTGCGTCTGGGTCGTCGGAAAGACATCAGCAGGGCTTTTCTGTGGTGGATGTGGGTGGCACCAGCCAGCCTGCCAGGGAAGCAAAGGGTATGGGAATGGAAGCGCAGGCAGATATAGGAGCTTCGGTTCGGTGGCAAGCAGTTGAGGCAGGACGCGAGATTGCAGGCAAGGGGACTAGAGGTGATGTTGTAGGTGGACGAGGAACTGAGATGGAGGTCATCGAGCTATTGTCAGATGATGAAGAATAGTGGGTTTAACTTTGGGTGAACACTTTGATGTCTAACAGTGGCGGAAGATGTTAGGCACAAGGCTGTGACCCAGGAATTGTGTGGATCTGGCCACGATCTTTGTCTGTCACTCCTGGAGTGACACCTGGGGACCTTGTTCACGTGACGTCTAGCCTTGACTCTGTTTGGCTGTGTTGTGAAGTGTGGCCCTTCAAGATGCCCGTAAGGTGCTCATGCGCCATAGCGCAACCTGAATGTTCATGCGGAAGTGCGGCGGGCAGAATTACCATGCCATGCTCGCTTTCTGGCTCCCGATACCCGCTTGATAGTGCGTGCTCCGCTCATAGCAGCCAACGTACATCAATACATCTGCCGCCCCAGGCATAGGGGATCCACGAATTGATGCATTGGGCTGGTGACGGACCTTCGGCCTACTGCGGTGAATCATGAAGGTCCTTCACTTTGAGCTCTGCCTACCGGCTACTTCGGCCGAACCATTCTAGACTACCTTCGATTACAGCTTCGGATCCACATTAAGTCATGCCGGACCCTCGCAGCATCATAGAGGCGTTTGAGGGTCTCGGCCTCCCGGTAAGTCTCGTCCGGCCCCGAAAAGGCCGTGCATAGATACGCTTAAAGTCCTGCAAACAGCTTCGCATGTTGTGCAGGTCGGAGCATCGGCCAGTAGCGTCAAGGAGGCGTACAAGAGACTCGCATTGCTTTGGTAAGGAGCCACTTCTACTGCACTCCGAGGGAAGTTTGCTGCGGCCTGAACTTGTTGAAAAAACCAATCAGAACCTTCTTCGCCAATTCATATACATGTACAGTCAGGCTCTCACTGTTGCTGCATGTGTGTTTGCATAATCGTCACTTACTTTCTATCCCATGTACTGACTTGGAACACCTTCATCAGAATTTGCAAGCAACCAGCGGAGGAAACACACAACTCCTGGATCTTTTGTAATGACTACTTTTTCATGTCCATCTCAGGCACCCAGATAAGCAGCACCATTGCCTCCCGCCGGCGGCTGCGACTACAGCCTTCGACAAGCGAGCTAGCAGCAGCAGCACCAGTATCAGCACCAGCAGCAGCAGTAGCAGCAGAACAGCCAGCTATCACAACAGTCCCGTAAGGTGCAGCAGCAGCAGTAGCAATGACCCCGCCATCAGCACATCAGCAACTGTTGCAGCAGCAGCTGCTTTCCAGGTCCTGCATGCCTCCTACCAGCTGCTGCTATCTGCCCAACCAGAGGAGCTAGATGCTGCTGTTGCTCTCTCTGGTTCTGGAGCCTTGCTGATCAGTCAGGAGCAACTGGGAGAGGCGGCAGCACTGGGGTGGCCAGCAGCTACCTTTGCATGCCTGTGAGTACCACTTTGAGCTTTAGGGATGGGGTAGCATGCCTGTGAGTATTGCTGCAAATCTATGGCAAATCTATCGCTTAAGATTATCTGGGTACCATGGCTGTGAGTAAGCTGGGAGTTTAGGGCTTAAATATAGTGCATTGCAAAAGCTCACAAGTTTTGCCTCCAGGCCTGTGCTGGAGTACCTATTTGCTCCTTGTTTTAGTCTGAGTGACGGCCGGGCTTAATGGGTCACTTGGCGCTAGGGACTGATGGAATCACTACTGGCCACGATTTTCTTTATTGAAGGGTGCTGTAGGAAAGGTCAGGTGAATTGCCTTCAGTACGGGACATGGGCCCTTTGGCCTGGGGTCATGCAGGAGTGCAATGTCTCTGGGCAGTAAGCATGAATTGAAGGGTAAGGTTGTTTGGGATCCAGCAACACCTCTCAGTACTGTGCGGAGGTGGGAATGCATAATGTCTGTATGTACTGATCACTTTTGGGTTGTGCCACCTGACATTGGCAACGGAAAGAAGACATGGCATTTTCATTGTTGATCCAATCTTGCCTGAATGTCATTGTATGTTTGATATAGCATACTCAAAACATATCCAGTTGCCATAAAGCACTGAATACCATGCTAATGGATCTTGATGGGGTTGTAATTGGGCTCTTGCTGCCGTGTCACTCTGCTGACTGCAGTGGTCCTTGCCTCTGCTTCTTTGATGCAGGCAGCAACAGTTGGCAGTAGCACAGCTGGCCGTGGCAGCTGCTGTAGCAGAAGACAGATGCAGCTGCAGCAGTAGCAGTAGCGCGGGATCTCCCACAGCAGCAGCAGCTGCTGCTACTGCAGCTGCTGGTGCCTTGCCTCCTGAGGAGCTTGCATTATGGCAGCAGTTATACCTAAGTAGACAGGCACGACTAAGGAAGGAACAGCGGGCAGCAGCAGCAGGGGAAAAGGACGCAAACTTTGAAGGGCGGGAATCAGTGTCAGCAGCAGTAAATGAAGAAGCAAGGTCGGCTGCTGAAATTTCAAGGACAGGAAGGGAAGAGGCACCGGGCAGTAGTGGTGTTGGACTGTGGTCTCTTGTGAGTGATGTGTTAGGGGACAAGCCTGGAATGAAAGTGGAAGTGAAGAATGTGCCAGAAGGGTTTGATGGTGGTACAAGCGGGGGATTGGATGGTGGAGGGGCAGAGGATGCTACTGGAGGGGAGGAGAGCAGCCACGGTGGAAGGACCTCTAGCAGGATCACGAGCAGCAGCAGTAGCAGCAGCAGCGCAGTTGATGCGCCATCCCCTGCACACCTTGGTAGTGTTGGGGAGGGAAGCAAAGAAGATGCGCACACAGAGAGGCCTAGGAGAGGAAGGAAGATTGGTAAGGGGAGAAGCAGCAGCAACAGTAGTTCAACATGTACCATGAGTAACAGCAGCAGCAGCCGGTGTAGTAGCTCCAGTGCAAACCGTAGTCCTGATGGATGGGTGTCGACAGCTACAAGCAGTGATTGTAGGGTCAGCAGCAGAGGCAGCAGCAGTGAACATCTCAGACGAGGAGGGGACAGCAGCACCAGCAGTAGAAAGTCTAGACAGGAGTGTGCTAAGATGCACACAGAGGGTGTCAAAGTAGGCGGGGCTTCTCAAGCGTCAGGTAAGAGGTTGCGGCGCAGCTGGCGTTGGTATTGGGTCTGGATGCAACGTGCTGTGGCAGCTAAAGTGGTCTTTACACTGCTCATGAGTGGGCTGGATCTCTGACTGGGCTTTGGATTGCCCTGAAAGTACTGCCGGTTCATTCCTTCACTTGGAGATTAGTTAGGTTCGACAATGGATGTGTTAACGTCGGCCTTGATATTTTCACAGTCTTGAACATTACCTGCACAGAGTCTAGTTATATTCATGCCGGTTCATGTTTCGTGGTCATTAATCAGTTCGATTGGAGTTTTGGTCTGGACTGACTGGGCTGGGAGTCCATATGATGCGGTTGTGAGTTGGTCGGTTCGACCTAGTAGCCGTCTTGCGGTTGACCGTTGCTACACCTTACATTTTTGTTTGTTGTGGTCGACATGCCCTGTGGCTGGGGCCGGCACCAGGGAGTCACGCTGTGTCCCGCTCCGGCGCCTTCTACCGATCGAGAGCTGACCCGCGTGGTCGCGGGGAGGCATGATTAATAAGCGGGAGAGCGGGTCCGACCCGGGGGGGGGGTCGGGGGTCGATCAATTTGCAACTTGCGTGCGGCCAGCACTTTTAATCCTGCCCCCGAGCCAGGCGAACTTCCAGGCGAGCCATGCAGGGTCAGACACTCACAGCCGTGACGTGCCGTAACAAATCAATGCGGGTTCCGCCGGCCAAGCACCCTACAAGGCTTTCAGTTAGTCAATTAAAATCCATTCCACCGATTGTATTCTGACTTGAAGACAGCACGGCAGCCACGGGATGTGTACTAGCAGATATGATACGATGATGGAAAGCCTGACCGCCACATACCACTCCAGGACCCAAACAGCTTGCAGTCCTAGGAGTTGCATGAGCGTAGGCATGCCATACTCTGAAGCTGTTTTGAACTGCTGCTCACATTTGCCTGCTGTTGCATCCTCATGTGGGTGCCTGTACAGGATTATCACTGCCACCACGCACATACAGATTACAGATTACAAGTTATCTTCATCACATATCTTCACCACATATCGTCGTCATACACAAGCACGCTACATAATATTTCAGGGACTCCAGTATCTACCCCTTTTCTTATAGCCTCAACTACAGTGACCCAAAATTCTACAAAAATCCCTGCCCGTGGCTCCACCTCTGAGACTTTCACCACCAGCTACAGACAACAGCCTCAAACACCCTCCAGAGAAGAGGTGCACCCTTCACACTTTGCTCAGCATCAGCGCCATGCTCAGGCCCAAACATAGCATCAGCACTATCTTCCGCTTCCACCCCCATGACAGGATGACTAATGACACCATTGCTGGCAGACTCCACCACAAGCATGCGCTGCACATTTGCTTCCTCCTGTACCCGCCTAGAGGTAGCAATATCTGGTGAGTGAAGTGAGTCAGCAAACATGGGTGCTTCATCTGGTATCAGTACTGCCGCAAGTGCTGCTTGTGATGCTAACAGCAAGTCCTGCTTCCTCCTCTGCTCTGCAAGGGCCTGCTTGCACCACTCCGCTGTGCCCTTAGCAGCAAGGGGAGATGCAGCAGCTGCAGCACTCCTTGCACCAGGGGAGGGCAGCACCCTAGGAGTAGTGCTGGTTGCAGGCTCAGATGGATCAGAACCATTGAGGCATTGGGAAGCTGCAGGAGAAGCATCGACGGCAATCCTCAGGTGCCCAGCAGTCCCTGCAGGTGAGCTCCAAGGCTTCTGTGCCGCAACAGCAATGTTGGCAACCTTGGCTTCTGCTGCCGTTGCAGCTTTGGCCTGCAGGCGACCCATGCCGTTGCTGTAGCCTTTGCGAGGGCTGTGAGAGGGGCACGCGGTGCTGCTCTGAAGCAGCTCCTGTTCCACCTCAGGTGTCAGCTCCCATTTCGATGCTGAAGCTGTATTGGGCTTGCTGCTGCTGGTGCTGCTGCTGTCTGCAGGTGTTGCAACCATGGGAGGTGCTGGGGCATTTCCACAGTCGTCATTGGTCATGTCCTCCGTGGCGTCAACCGCTGCATCTGCTTGTGCTGCTTGGCGAGCTGCCTCCAAGTTCCTGTGCCTGATCAGCACCATCTCATAGTAAGCATCACTGCCTACGGGTGGTAGGTGATCGGTGGGGAAGGGGGCCTTGGAGGGAGACGAGACGACCCTTGGGGTGCCTGAGGGCTGAGCTGCAGGGGCTGAGACTGCAGCAGTGGAAGCTGCGGCTGCTGCCTGGTGGACGAGGTGTGGTACAGTAGCACGAGGGCTGCTCCACGGCTGCTGAGCAGCAGCACTGGCTGCTTTGATGGCCTTTGCTTCCATCTTCCCTATGCGATGTGGCTGAGCCTTGCGAGGGGAATAGGTGGGGATAGGTGAGGTGGACCTAAGGGCTGCTGAGATCAGCTCCTCTTGGCAGGAAATCTTTGGGACCTGGACTTGCTTCTTTGGGCTTGGTGGAGGTTTGTGGCTCTTCATTGGGTCGGGGCTCTTCATTGGGTTGCCTACCGCTTGGATGGAAGAGTTCAGAGCTGGCTCCTCATCAACAGGCGAAGCCACAGGCCCAGCAATGACCACAGCTGTTGTTGCAGAAGCCTTCTCTGCCTGCAAAGAAAGACTGAGGAGTTGTAAAGTCTGCAGACAAACAGCCTCTCACTGGGTACATAAGAAGCTCCTTCCACAAGCATCCTCAGCCAGGGGAGGGACCCACTAAGAGGTGGACCCTCTTGGATTGCCATTGCTGCATGACATGCTGACAATTGTGTATCATAGACGGATATGCATGCCAATAGCATGCCGAAAACACACCCACCTGAAGCTGGATAAGCTTGGCAAGCTTGGCATCCAGGACTGCTTGAGAAGTGCGGCAAACTGGGCTGGGAAGGTTGAGCAAGGCAGGATCAGGCTTCCTGCACACCATGGCATGGCTAGTGGCACGTATGGGTACCTTGGTCACAGGACTTGCAGGACTCAATGCTGGGAACTCTGAGCAGTCCAGGTCAGTACTTGTGTTGGTACTTGTGGATAAATGAGGTGTGTTGGTGGCTGCTGGCACATCACCAGAGTCTGACACCTGCATGCACAATAAGCCAAAGTCAGCAAAAATTATAAATTCCTAGGGCAGTATCCAACATGATGCCTAGTGTCATTACCATTTAAGCAAGTTAGATAGCTTTGCAGGCTTTAGGAGCCTACCTTCTCGCTCATGATGGACAGCCTGAGGCCAGGTGTTGCCTCCCCTGGGGTCAAGGGATAATCCGTGCTGCTCGCGCTCGACCTTGAAGTCCTGGCGCTGGAAGCCCTCCGTGAGCATGGTTCGCTGGAGCAGTCCTCTGATTGATCAGGATGCTTCACAGAAGATGGAAGGTGAGGAGCTGCAGGCTTGGAGATGCAAGCCTGGAGTTGCAGAGAGTGCAATCAAGCGAAATCTCATCGCTGAATGATATGGACTAATGAGAATCCATGTCACGCCACGTTAGCAACTGCCGCGCCTTCTTTTGCTGGACGTTGGTAATAAGGAGACCGCGCTTCCAAACCACACAGCATGTTGTATACCTAGACTGGCATACCTCATTTTCTGGATAGACAGGCTTAGCCTTCGGGCTCAAGTTGCTCATGAGTATGCCGTTGAAAGCTTCCACACGAGGCCTCAAATCCATCGCTTAGGCCTTCGGGGGACAAATTTGGGCCAGAAAGTCTCTGTATGGGCTCTGCCTATAGCTCCATAAGCCCGTTAAGCAAGCAGACTCCACTTGGGGTGCTTAGAGTTTACAGATTAGCGGCAGTTGTAAGTGCGTGTTGTCCCCTCATGGTCGATAGTCTAGCTTCGCAGTCACGCTCAAACGAACGATGCTTGAGCTACTATTTATGAAGGTGCTCCATACTCTCCTGATGTCCACAAAGGCCTCAGTACAAAGTCCAGTACAAAGCTCTCAGCCCCCGCCCGTCCATCTGCCCGGTGTGGGCCGGTTACAGAGCAGCATGCGTGCTTAACACATTGAATACGCGATCTCCTCAATATTCCGGAAACGCTTACAGGCATCGCGGGTAGTGCCCAAATGCCCTGCACCATAAGTAAGGTCGTGTGTTCGGGTGCATGTTCTCGATTAGGAGGGCTATTTAGCTTAATCCCATGGCTGACTTCGTCGCTGCTATATTAGCTTCATTTAGCTGCCCCACCAAAGCCTTCACTTGATCCACCAAGGGTGTGTAGTTGCTTTCCGCCTGTCGAGCTGCTACGTACTCCTGTGTGCTATGCACATTACCCTGCACTGCTGCTAGCTTCTCTTCCAGCGCTTGCAGTACTGGCCAAGCTGGATTGCTTGATAGCTGCGCCTGTTTGGCTTGCTGATGCCAAGCCTTTTCGGACACTTGGGACTGCAAGCGGCACAGGTAAAGCAACAGATAAGTGGTTGACTATGCACACGGCAAAGAGTGGATGCCACCAGATAGGTTAGGATAGGATACATCGTGCTTTATGGTCTCCCCCCCCCCCAAAAAAATTCCCGTCTAGCAACGTACGGTAACCCCAAACATGTGCAGAATGGCTGACATCTCTATGGCTGCAGAAGCCTTGCACAAAGCCTTACAAGAACTTTGCATGTTCTTATCCATGCAACTCTTGAAGCAGCACATGTAGGGAAGTGTGCTCCAACATTGTGCGATTCTATTATGCATGGTCAGCTGACACAGGGTCCCACTGTCCAGCCCCTCCTTCCATGCTTTAGTTAGCATCACATTCCTTCATGGCCGTCCTGCTATTCTCATGATGATCCAACCGTTGTCCTGGCCCCTCATGCCCATAGCCCTCTAAGCTACCCAACAAACACCCTAAACCCTGGCATCCTTCCAAGAAACTTATTACCCCTGTACTTCCCTTCCACATTCCCCACATCTGTGGGTTGCCTTCTGCTGTGCCTCTTTGTGTGCATTACCTGCTACCGCAGACCTATGCCTCCATTCCTTCCCCCAAAGTTACTTGCACAACCCTACAGTCCCATCTGTCCACCTTCAGAGCACCGTTCTGGTCCACCAGCTCCTGCTTTTCGTCTCACCTGTGCCCTGGCTTTAAACTGTGCCTCCTTGAGGTTGCTCTAGCCTTTGAGTTTCCCTTTCATGCATCATTCAGCCAACCTCTCATCCTAGGTACAGCCTCATCCGCTCACCTTCACAGCATCCCTCTGCCCCAGAAGCTCCTCCTTCCTTTCCCCCAGCTCCTGTGCTGCTGCTTTCGCCTTCTCTTGTGCTTCCTCCACCTTGCTCCAGCCCTCCACCTCCTTCCTCATCTCCTGCATGCGTGCCTTCACTGTTGCAAGCTCCCCTCCAATCTTATCCCCGAGCCCCTCTACTTGCGCAAGCTCCTGTTTCCTAGCAGCAAGTTCAGCCTTGAGGGCTTCCCCTGTGGCAGCAGCACTCTCCAGTTGCTGCTTCTTGTATGCAAGCTCATCCTGCATGCATGGGCATTGACAGCTGACATTACGCATAAGACAGAAATTTGTCGAGAAGCCCCTGTGCAAGCAAGACACCACCTAATGTGCCAGCTGTCAGGTCTTCTGATTGGCGCTTTGCCTGCAAGTGTCATATAGGTCCAGGTCATGTCATGAGAGTGTGGTGCTATGGGCAGGCTAGTTAAGCGCCTGATCTGCCAATCAAAGCTATGCCAAGAGCCCTCCATGCATTCAGAGCCCAGTAGGAGGGGCCGCATGGGCAATCTCCCTGGATCTGCAGAGTCCAAAGAGCATGAACCACTTCTGAAGCTAAAAATGCTACAAATCCCTCCCAGCTGCCTTTGAGGGCAGTACAGGTCAGGCTGCGCCACATCATTGCATAAGTACCCAGAACCCTGACTATCCATGGGCCTTACATCCACGCATGTGTCTGAGCAAGCTACTTACAGCAAACAGTTGGCACTTGGAAGCTCTGCATTGGTGACACCAATAAAACCCCAAGCTTCAACCACACACACAGGAGCCAGCGCTGTTGCCTTTTGCATGTGATTATCTTCCCCCTTGCTTCTCACGATAAGGCACCTCAAAAAAATGTTTTTCTCAGCCAGGGCTCCGTTGTGCCTCCTCATGCCCTGTTCCATCCACCCCCTACCTGCATGTCCTGAAACTGTCCCTTGCTTGGCAACGCCCCTCCTGCCAAGCTGTTTAGCTTTGCCAAGCGCTCCATTGCTGCAACTATGGCATCCTGTGCAGCTGCTAGCTCTTCAAGCTTGGCAGCTCGTCTGTGAGGGAAGTCGTCCATGAAAGCAGCCAACTCCTTCTCCTTTGACTTGAGCTCCTCAAACTTCTCCCTGCACCGTCACCAAAACAAGAAGTCCTTTCAGAAAACACTGCCTACAACCAAAGCCCCTCAGCTACATTGTTGGCACATTCCACACCACCTGCACCAGATTAGACACCATGTTCCCCTGGTTGTATCCCACAATGAATGACACATACCGTAGTTAGTAGTCACAGATCCATATGCTCCAGATCATTTTTTGTCACTATTGGTTTCAAAAACACACAGGTTTGCTGCAGTGTAAGGCTTTCAAGGGCAGCAATAGTGATCAGTACCGACCAGCCTGGATTCATGCAAATGGAGGCCGTCTACTATGTTTAAACACTGTTGCACTTACTGATGGTACCCTCCATGCATGTGGAGATACTAAAAATGCCTCAGAAGGTACTCCAGGTTTTCGTGCCCCTACCTGCGCTGTGGGTCATGCGATACTGTTCCTGCTGCTCGGCTCGCTGCTGCTGTCACCTTGTCCTCCAGCCTCCTGACCTCCTCCCCCAGGCCTTTAGCTGCTGCTGTCAGCCTTTCTACCTCTGCATTCTCACGCTTGATCCGTGACATCAGCTGGTCACGCTACCAAAACAAAAGAGAGCAATACAATGTGCTGTCAAGTGCCAGTGTTATGCAACGTATGCCTTGGCAGTCAGATACCATTACAGAATAGTGCCACTTCTGGTCTGAACTTATACTGACTGACAAGTCCCCTTTGTGCGCTGCTTGCTGGATACTAAACAGTGGAGCACCCCATATTCAGGGTTTCTCAGCATGGCGGACCATGCTACATGCCTCTCGTATCCAGGCTATTCAGCAATTAACTTCTCTGCTGCCAATGGCGTTCTATTTGGGATTCCATCTAAAAGAATGTCCCAAGGCAACACTGTATCACCTCAACTGCCGGTTTGTGGATTGTTTCTGTACCATGGCTATCCTTGGAGTTCCTCATAGCTCACCTGTTCCTCTGGTGTTGCCTTCCCCCTGTCTTCCTCCTCTGCTAGTTGCAGCTTCCGCTCACTTAGCACACGGACTTGCTCCTATACCACAAGCAGCAGGCATGAGATGAGCTGAACATATTGTGATTGGATGTAGCAAGGGGATAAAGGCATCCCCACATCAATTGATGCCAAAGTAATGGTGGAACTTGCCTGTCGTGGACCAATAGGGCACATCCATTCCGCAATTACTTGCAGAAATTGCAATCGCTGCTAGGTGCTAGAAATCCTTTCAAAGAGCGTCTCAAAAGCTGCTGTTTGTACGACTTTTAGATGGTAATGTCTCGACTATTTGAGCAGGGACCCTTGCCAACTGCTGCACTGCAGATACAGGTATAACGCTGCCTGGTCCAACACGTCCGAATTTCCAAGTTGACATAAAATGCCTAGCTGATCACAGATTGCCCTGCAGCTGTTGCCCCAAGCAAGACCACATAGAGCCTCTTGCAACTGCCAAAGAATGGACCAGGCAGTACCAGTACCAATAGCAGGCAGTACACATCCTACCGTCATAGCAAACATCACTATTCACGTTCTTTCAACACCAAAAGAGTCACCACAGCAGCCTACCTGCAAGTCCAGGGCTCTCTGCTTGAAAGGGTTGCGTGCCATCTCCCCCTCAGCCGTTGCTAGCTCCCTATCCAGTTCCCCCAAGTCCTCTTCATAGCGCTGCTGCTCGTTCAGGAGGGCAGCTTGTTCACTGAGGAGGTCTGCATACTGCTGGCGGGCTGAGGGGCCTAGGGACCCAAGCTGAGCATCCAAAGAGGCTTGCAGCTGGGCGAGCTGGGTATCAGCCTGTGGTGTTGGGGCAACATAGGTTAGTTTGACATCGGCAGGCTTAAATGTTTGTTTGTTTGTATATCTGTTCTCATGTTGTGATAACAAGGGTACACAGATGGAAAATAACCTGCGCACATTACTACATGGTGGGTACAAGCAGCACCTGACAATAAAGTTGCCCAGTGGACGAAAAGGCTTTTGCATTCTCAATTGAGCTGTGTATCCTAAGCCGCAGGGGCTGCCTGTATAAGTTTCTTTGGTACACCATCGTGTGCTTAGGCACAAACCCTGCCAGCTATTCCCTGGCATAGATATTCGAGTGCAAAACCACTTGGGACACTGTGAGAGCAGACCCCAAGATCAGACTAGCAGACCACTTGTGAACAGGCAAACATCTTATGAAAACATGAAGGAGGAGACTAATCCTAGAAGGCAGCAACACGACGCACGCGGTCCCTGTTAGGCCCTCTTCTTTTCCAGAAGTCAACTACAGTGAAGTTCCAAGCACTTTCGCACCTGCTTAGCTGCCTGCTCCAAGCTGAGCCTGTCTGTGATGAGCTCCTCCACCCTTGACCGCTGTGACTGGTTGCGGTCGGCCACCTCAAGGTACTCAGCCTGAATGTTGGGCAGGGGAGCATGAACACCTGCCTGCACCACACAGAGAAACGCCATGCAGAATGCCTTCAGCCAATGTGCTTTAATTCATAAGCTCTGGATGATGCAGACACTTGGATCAGACACCAAGAAGCACAAGTTGCTGCCAACATCAAGGAGAGTGAGCAGTGGTGACAATGGGCGGAAACAGCGGCAGTCATCCAAGCATAGATCAGTATTGAACCTCCCATTACAGCTTGATGGTGGCAGCCTGAGGTGCTTGTCTGCTAAATGTGTGTCTAAGAAACTTGTCCAGGTGGGGAGTGGGTGTCAGGCCCGCTGCCCCCGTCTCCCACCCCCGCTGCCTGGAACAAACTAGTAGTATCTGGGGTTGGGGAACCACACCCAGTTTGCAATTAGATGCCAAGAAAACTTTGAGATCCACATAGCACTGATCGTAGCTGGCATCCATACAGATCAACTGCTTCCGACCATGCGGTCATGACAAAGTCGATCAAAGCCACCTACGATGGTGCCACCTTCCTCCCAAGCTGCCACGACGGTTGGCTATGAGCAAATCTCGATTCCTGCATGCAATTGACTCTCTGCTCTAACCTAAATCCTAAAGCAAGACGGCGACACACCTTGTCAATGACCATGTTGGTGTCTGCCAAGCCCTCCTGTAGTGCTCTCACTTCCTTCTGCAGCTCCCCTTGCCGCTTCTCTGCACGTCCATAAGCCGCTGCCTTCAGTGCCAAAGTCTCCAGTTCATCCTGTGCATATGGCCAAGGAGATGGTGCAGATCACCCCAATCTAGGAAGATGCACCATCTAGTTGCAAGTTGCTTGGAGTATAGCAGGGATATCTGTTCAAATCATGTGCAATTGTGATCCCAGCCAGATCATGACAAACCCTGCTGCTTTCTCACATGGCTGGTGAGCTGTGTTCCAAATGCTGTGTCCCACTGCTGTGTTCCAATTGCTGGACACAGCTAACCTCTGAACAACCTCTGAACAAAGCCATACTTTTCAATGTATTCGGGTCATTCATAGGTTGCCGCTGGGGCTAGTCCCCTGCGGGGTGCAGCTGGGTGCTTCAAAGCAGCGTCTTATAGAGCAACAGATGAAACACCCATCCCAGCGCACAAACAACTCGCCCTTTCAGCTAGGCACCAGTGAGTGAGAAAGATGGACAGCAGTGAGGCTGAGTATGCACAGCGGCGTGTGTTTTGTTGGAACATCTGTAGTTGTGGAAACTCCCACAACCACATCAAGGTACTCTCTCTGGATTTCCCTATCAGGTACATGAACCATGCTCATACCCTACCCGCATCTCATGTGTCACGTTAAGGACCTCCTGCCGTTTCTGTCGAAGAGATGAAAGGAAGTAGCTCCTGTCTAGGACCTGCCTGCCTGACGCCTGAGTAGCTGGCTTCAGGCCACCCATGCCCTGCTGTGTTAGTGGCCTAGCTTCGACCTGTGGAGCTGCTCTGCCGGCTGCACCTCCAGCTGCCCCTACGCGTTTGAATGCTGTTCCTGGAGCTTGCAAGGTGTTCTTATTTGCTGTTCCAATCGGCCTCCCGGCAGATGTCATAGGCACTGGTCCAGTCATCCTGTTAGACGTCATGGGCCTCTCAGGTCGTTCCACAGCTCCGCCAGTGGGCGCCTTAGAGACCCCGGCTGCCATCAAAGACATGCTGCCTCCTCGTGCTTGGTCCATGGTCCGTGAAAGCACAACAATCGTGCTTTTGGGTTTGCTAGGTGCCGTGAGCCTAGATTGTCAGCAACAGCTGCCCATCACCAGAAAGACCTAAGGGGTGAAGAAGTTCATGTACATGTGGAGCCTCTGTTGACTAAGCGTGTTTCCACAAGCTGATGCAGAATTTTTGGGCATCAACGGCCCAGTTTTAGTCCAGGGCTGCGTTTAAGAAGCAGTGAGTGGGAGTTAGCAGGCGTCTGCATTTCAGCACATCCTAGTCGCAGACATCTCGAGGTTTGTACGATCAATTGATAGTTCGCTCGGAACTAGCCGGCTTCAAAAGCGGCGAGTGACAGCTGCAACGCTCAGCACCGTACCGCGACGGGACTTTGGTGAGAATGCAAATGTCTTACCCCCTTATCCGCCATCACTAAACATGACTCTGCTATGTCATGATAGTGGAGATCCAGCTATAGACAACAGTCTGCATGAAGAGATAAGACCGCGGTCTGTCTTATCTCAGAGCAGTACGTGCATGGCTGCAACTGACTGCCCGAGTCTAAAGCACCCATTGCTAGTACTATCCAGCCATGTTTCCTCTATAGAGGTTGATAGCATTGGAGCGTGCCCTAGTCCGGCCTGATAGGCGCTTCTCAAAAGTACTTGACCTTACTTTTTTTACGGCATGAGACCGTGGAGCCCATGGCACTGCTGACAGCAACTTGCAACCTTGTCATGTAAATGAACATGCCAGTGTGCAGCTGAGCAACAAAAGAGTTTCACCATCCTTTAATGAAGCAAATCCACACACGCCTCATAGGAGGGTCCTTGCCATGCATGATAGCTCCGTGTAGTGCGCAACAAAAACATCAGCCGTGTGGCAACTGCCAAGAGGGTTGCTATAGGGTTAAGGTCAGGGCCCACTCCCTTAACGATTTCCCCTCTTCTCTGCATAGTCTCTCTCCCTGCTATAAAGTTAAGTGACCACACACACCATACAGGTGTGATAGGGGGGACCCCAAAGGCATGCCTGCCATACACAGGCTTGCAGAGCAAACACGCAATCATCTAGATGTAAACGACATAACAGTAGGAAACCACTGAACATGAGCACAGAGAAGTATGCAGAACTGCAAATGTTCGGACAGATAGATCATGTGCACAGGCATACATGCAATCCATGCAAGCTCGTACTTTGATAGTATCAGTCAAGCACTTCGCCACTGCACTTCGCCACTGCACGCATGGGCAAGGACGTCTGGACTGTGGACCGGGTGAGGAGGGAGGATGCTGCAACAGGAAGCGGAGGGGTTCAGGCCTAGGGGTCTGGGGGCCAACCTGGGCAATTGGGCTATTTGAAGGTTCTTAGTTGGAACCTTGCGGTACTGACAGAGGATAAGATTGTCATATGGGAGAATATCTTACAATATTATGATGTCATATTGTGTCAAGAGTGGGGTAGGAGTGAGGAGCTTTCAGAACTCTTAGAGCATCTTGGGTTCAACGTATATTTCAATGATCAGTCTGTGAGCAAGGGAAATCGTGGGGATCCCCCAAGGGGGGCAGGCAAGGGTGAGGGTATATGTGTACTTGTGAAAAAGTTTGTGTGCAGCAGGCTGATCAAGCATACAAAGCATGCCACTTGGGTTGAGGTAGAGTTGCTAGGCAACAAGTTCTCTCTGGCTTCGGTATACTTTAATCCCACCTCTAGCATCACATGGCGAAGGAATCCCAGCATGAGTTGTGAGGAGGCCAAGGAGGCTGCTTTTGCGGCACTTAAATCTGATATTTCCGATATCAAGTCCTCGAGCAGTAACAAAGTTCTGGTCATGGGTGACTTTAATGCTCACACAGGTGACGCACCCGACATTGACACTGTTGCAGACCATATTTTGGAGGATCTGGGTTTGGGTCTGGACGAGCTTGTTTCCACTAGCCATGTCCCGGTGCGCAGGAGTACCATGGATAGCTCTGTAAATGATATGGGCAGATTGTTACTGTCACATTGTTGCTTAGACTCTGGTCTCTTCTTGCTTAATGGTCGTACCCATGGTGATAGATCTGGCAAGTGCACACATGCTCAGTCTGTCATTGATTATGGCTTGGTTGACGCACCCACGTACTCTTGTGTGCAGTCTTTTAAAGTGCTGGCTAAAGAGGATGAATCAGATCACATGCCTATTGAGTGTGTTCTCAAAGCTCGGGGGGCACAAGAAGGTAGCAGGCATGACCAAGGGGGTAGTCAAGTCCTTGTGCCCCGGTGGGACCCTTCAAAAAGGGAAGAGTATGTACAGGAATTGGAATCTACTGGCCCTTTTCACGAATTGTGTCTCATTGGTCAGGGCATCAGGGATGGGAGCTTGGACTTGGTTGTTGCTTCTGAGAGGCTATTCAAAGTGATTCACACAGCTGCTGTGAAGGTTTTTGGGGTTGTTGGGAAACCAAACCCACGGTTGCCTAGTGGTAGGCTGAAAAACAGTTGGTACAAGCATTGCAAGGAAGGGCACCAGAAACTGCAGCAGGCTTTGAGACAGAATGACAGTCACGCTGCTGAGCAGTACAGGAAGGAGTTTAGGCGCCAAAAGCGCAAGTGGAAGAGAGTTTATGATAAGAAAGCCCAAGAGAAGATGCTTGACGATCTCAAGCACAATCCTCGCAAGTTTTGGACTGCCTTTCAGGGCAAGCGTGCATGCATGTTACAGGCTGACATTGCAGAGCTTCAGAGGTACTGGTCTGGGTTGTATAATGTACCTGATCATGGGGCCTTAGGCGAAGGGGGAGAGGACCTAGCAGGACTTCTACACTGCATGAACTCCATTGCCTTCACTAGCGCTGGACAAGCAACAGCAACTGTGTTGAACAATGACCTTGATGAGCATGAAGTGATCATGGGACTCAAAAAGCTCCATTCTGGCCGTGCTCCTGGCCCAGACGGGCTCCGTGCTGAGTTTCTCAAACAAGCTTTTGTGATGGAGACAGTAGATGACGGTCCTCCTGTGAAAAGGCATGTGCTGCTCCCTGTTCTTTTTGACTTGTATCAGGCATTGTTCTCTAGTGGAGAGTTTGTGCGCAAGTGGTCCATGGCTACTCTGAGTCCCATATTCAAAAAAGGCGATGCAGCCAACCTGGACAATTATAGAGCCATTGCTGTTGGATCGGTTCTAGGCAAGTTGTATGCTGTCATCTTGGACACGCGGTTGTCTGTTTGTGCAGAAAAGAATGGTTGGAGAGCAGAGGGACAAGCAGGTTTTAGGGCCGGGAAGAGTACTGTTGACCATGTGTTTGTGCTTCGGCATCTCATTGAATCTACGCAGAAGAGCAGAAAGGTTCTCTATTGCTGCTTTGTGGATTTCCGGAAGGCATTCGATAGAGTACGCAGAGACTACTTGATACAAAGGTTGGCTGAACTAGGGGTTCATGGTCGTATGTTGCAAGCCATCATACAAATGTACTGGTCTGTTCCGCTGGTACCCAAGCTGCATGGCACAGTGGGCGATGCTATTCCCAGCACATGTGGAGTGAAGCAGGGCGACCCCCTGTCTCCACTCCTTTTTGGTCTTTTCATAGACGAGTTTGAGTCATGGTTACGCCAGAGGCTACCCAATGTGGGAGTGCAAATGGGCCGAAAGTTAGTTCAAATGTTGTTGTATGCTGATGACATGGTCTTGTTGACACACAATCCTATGGAGTTGCAACAGATGCTGGATGTTTTACACCAGTTTTGCTCAGCTAAAGGTATGGAGGTAAATGTCCCCAAAACAGAAATTGTGGTGTTTCGCAAGGCCAATACCCCAGAGGTGCCTGACCAATGGCTATACAACGGGGAGACTGTCCAACGCTCCGTTGAGTTCCGTTACCTGGGCATTATTCTGCATGAGACAAAAGGTATGTCATGCGCTATTGAATCTCTGGCCACGGCGGCTCGTAAAGCAATGTGGGCTCTGTTCCCAAGATTTAAGCTAGCAGGGATCACTGATATTTCTATCAAGTTACGGATGTTCTCTTGCCTGGTTGTGCCAATCATGGAGTATTGTAGTGAGGTATGGGGACCGGATCTGCTGTTCTCTTGTGATACGCTGGACAAGCTATGGGACAATGAGCTTCAAAAGATTCAAAGCATATTTTTAAGGCAGCTGGGGAAGTTGAGGAAGTCTGTGCCAACAACTGTGGTGCATAAGGAGATGTGCATGAATCCAGTGGCAAAGGGTTGGTTACGAGCCTCTATTGATCTATGGCGTAGGCTTGGCAAAGTGCCCTCTGATAGCCTATTGGGCATGGCTGTGCGTGAATCTTTGGCATCTTACGCAGGCGAGGGGGTTGGTTCTGCTCCTAAGAGCTGGGCTGGACGGTTTATGCATACAGTACGCTCTCTTTCTCAGGGTAGAGACGCAGATGGGACCATTGCAGAGTTTCTGGCAACAAATGGCCTAGCTGAGCCGGACAATGATAAACTTGCAGCTATTCCATGGCTTAAAGTGTGGGGTACTTGGGATACCATGTTGCAAGAGCCATGGGACAAGGTGGCCGCATATGCAAACCCCAGGCAATCTGTCAGCTCAAATTTGATCAAGCTTTCCACATATCATTCGTGGTTTATGACGGGAGACATCCCTCAGGAGGAGTTAGAGGCTGGCTATCCTCAGGGTATGCCAAGGTATATCAGGCACACATCAGGTATCCCGTTTACTTATGTGAAACAGTTAATGCGGTTTCGTACTGGTGCACACCATCTTGCTATTGAAACTGGGAGGTGGGCTCGTCCCAAACTGCCAAGGCAGCATCGTGTATGTTCAAAATGTTCTTGCACAGTGGTTGAGGACGAGGTACACTTTCTTTTTGAATGCCCAGCATATGATAGAATTCGTGAGAAGTATAATACCGTTTTGTTTGCACAGTTTGGAGGTTGCCAGGAAGCTTCTAGTACAATGAAGCATAATTCAGACAACGTGAGATTGTTCATGGACCAAGAGCCAAGTTTCCAAGTTGCAAAGTTTGTTTATGAATGCATGGAATTTCGGAGGTCGGAGGAATGTGAGGACTATAATCCTTACTTTGATTTGTCATTATTCGGGGATGAATGGCAAGGTCGTATTTTCGATACCTTTTCTTCTGGACCAAGAGGTGATATTGCTGAGACATTCACTTCTGATGGACCAGGTTCCAGTATTTCTGCCCATGGAGCCTAGGTTGGCTCCGTACGGGCGCCCCCTTTGTGGGCCATGATGTAATCGTAAAACAAACAAACAAACAAAAATTTAAGGTGCGGCAACCGCAAAGGGCTGCTAGGTCGAAACGACCAAACACACCATCGGATGGGTCCAAAAACAATGGAATCCATACCACCAAGCAAGAGGAATACCCAAGCAGACATCCAACTACGGACACGGCAAACAAAGCACCAGCAGGAGACTGATGGGTGTATCCAAATCAAACACAATCCAGAGCACCAACCAAGCAGGATGTCCAGTAAGTCCACCGCATATGTACCACCCAAGACGGCCAGCACACCAACCAAGGCGAATACCCAAACATGTAGCTATCTAGACTTCAACCAGTTCCGCATCAGACGAATCACTAGGAACATCTGTCTCCGACTCCGAATCAAACAGATCCAAATATTGACCTGCCGGGAGCAAGATATCCGGTAAGTCCACCACATCAGTACCACCTGACTGATGGCAGTACCAACAGACACGAACACACACGGCCACATACTTGACCAGTAATCGTAATCAAGCAGTGCAAATTGAGCAATGATACTTAGCTGACCCCGTAAATTGTGCACAGCCCAGAGCTTCTCCATAAGCTACACCCCATAAATCAAACCCATCAGGTCCCACTGACGGTGCAAACAATGCCTGCACATCTACATAGACAGACAGTCCAGTGTGCCTGCCAAAATCATCAGCAGCCACTATACACACCAAACTGATTGACAATCTCAGTACTCAATGCCCAAAGCACAACCTTTCAACCCAGGTTTTCCTTGAACAATGAGCGATCATACTTAGGTGACGCCATAAAGGATGCCACAGCCTCAGAAATCTCTTCCACACCATAGAACATCAATGTGCCTGATTGTGCTGCTTTAACAAACTGGTGAAAAGCCAGTAGTGATTACCTGGACGCCATCAGTGCTAGAGGCAGCCGTCCACGCCAATGCCCACAGTCACAACTCATTGCTCTGGATTTTACACTGATATACATGGGTTGCAATAGGGGATGTGACCCACAAGGAGCTGCATAGTATAAACCCTCCTCACACCCAAACACAATTTTCCTGGGCTATAAGGGGTGCGCTGCTGAAGAGATAGGCACAACCAGCTTGACCACCTCGTTGCCAAATGGACCATGACACTGCAAAGTGCCTCATACCATAGTGTCAGCATGGGCACCAGAAGTTGCTGAAACAAACATTCACTTGGGAAGGCAGCATTAAGGTACCAGAGACAGCATTGAGGTACCAGAGACAGCATGTCCCCTTTCCATGTACTTTTAATCCTTGATGACAGTCACTGCATACAAACACAAAAAAAAACTCCTTGTGAAGCTGTGATGCCATGCCTTTGGAATCAGGAGCTCCACTTAACCTGGACTGCCAAGAACAAACATTTTGACATCCCATCATCATGCTGAGCCTAAAATCCATGAGTGTAAATATGGATCCTCTGTGCATCGCCAGCTTGTTCAACACATTTAAACATTATCGGCAAGTTGCCAAAGGAACGCAAATGCAAGCCACGTCTCCCTGAAGGCTGATAAAAGGCCATTGTCACAAACGTACCCACCATCTGATAGATCAGGCTTGCTTCCCATGCATGTATGGGAATCATAAGAAGCTTCCCAACCACAGCCGACGTTACCACCACCACCACCACCAGAAGACCACAAAGCAATACCAGTACCAGCAGCACCACCGTGACCTTCTGGCTAGAGAAACATACCCCTGGAAGTGAGTCTGCTGCTGCATGTACCCAACATGAGATGACTCCAGTTACACTGACTAGTTTGTTATTGGATGGCAGTATGTTGCTCGTGCTTCAACATGCAAACAATACTGTTGGACTGCTGTGACTCTCTTACACCTGTGGGCCCTCCGACCACCAACACATCCTGCGCGCCTGCTTTTGATCCCACCAACCTGATGAGTACTATGATTCCAGCTGAACAGATAACCAGACACACCCCTTACATCCCAAATGTGTTCATGCCATCAAAGCTGTGCTCACCGCACACTCATGCATCACCTCTGCTTCCAGCCAAAACGTGCAAAAGATGGATGCCTGTTACTCTTGTACATGTCCAAATGCTATAAGATTGCTCACATATAAAGCGGTTTCCAGACCCCATTAGCCAAGCAGCAGCTCTCAACTCATGCCTGCTGTCAGTGGCTTAACATACAAGAGCTTCCTGGTCACCACCAACAGGGCAGACTTGCCACCCTACACAACAGTTGGTGCCCCTCTCAATCTATCTATCCCCTCTCAAACTTTCTGTCCTAATTACCAAACAGAACCTGCAATCCTGTCAGTCATAACACAACTGGCTTCCAACATTCAATCTAGTCAACCCCAAACCAAGCTCTCACAGAAAGCGCTCGACCTATACACTCAAATTGAACGTGCTCATAAGCTGCGCACTGCAGGTGTTGGCGTGAACATAGCTTTGACCATTTGTTAAGGCATACGTATTGTGTTCCTTCCCTATTGGCCTCATACAACCGCAAACAAGCACACTGCTCCTCCCTCCCAAATGGATAAGTGCACCCCTCGTCCTACAATGTAGCATACAACAAACCCATCAAATATTGGAAAGAGCAAATCAAAGCACTCTGCTACTTAAACCAGCAGCACCTCAATGCCATGCAGTTGCAAGCCCAACCGCTTTGCTGCATGTCAAACGGACTGTGCCCAGTGTGTTTGATGCAAAACCGTCACAGCAGCACCTTCAGGTGGTCCACTGCATAGACACGCAGTAGACTGCCTGCCCCCTCTTCATTCCCCTAAAGATGGCACGCTCTTTGAGGTATCCCAGTGCAACTCATTTGGTAGATAGACAGAGATACCCTGACCAACAACAGCTTTTACCAGTTGCATCACATCACATGGTCGATGCTGCAGCAGTGGCAATGGTGCTAGGATGGAGAGACACAAAAACTAACGGGGAAACAGCAAACCACTTAGCAACTTGCACGTCAACTGTTTTGGCAACAACACACCGGGCAACAAAACACCTGAAGAAAACCTATTACCTACTGTAGGCAGGGACAAATTCTTAATGATGACACTTGCTCAGCGCCGTTTGTAAACCTAGGCGAGTGGAGGCACATGCAACAAACAGTGCATAGTGTAGACCCAGCCCCAGTGATATTCCCATATTGCCAAGCTTCTTAATAAACAGGACAATGACTTCACACAGAATGAGCTCCCATGCCAGTGTTGCACAGCAAATCAGAGAGTCCCTATCAGACAATTATGCTCAGGCCTATTGATATGCACAACAGGCAGCAGACCTGTCCATCAGCATGTAAACGACCATATCCACCCACGCAACCAAGTACAACACTAGGAGTATGCTGACAGTAATAAACATAAGCCACAAGCTCTTGCTTCAAAGACAAGCCCCCATGTGCACATGCATGCCATGGGCTGTATTGGCTCATATTTGCTTTCACATACTGCCAATCTTAGCACTTTGCAGCACCATGCAAACTGTTGATACATGGATAAAAAGGTAGAAGTGCCTCAATGCAAGCAGTCCCATGACAATGAACTCCATACCTATAATAATGCACCCAAACCCAGGTATCAGGCGCCCGGGGGCTGCCTGTGCCCAATTATCATACATAGGCGGAAATTCATCACAAGTCAGAGCAGCTTCTGCCACTGCCTGCACCAACCTGCAGGTCATCTGTAGTTGCACCCATATTGTAGTTTGCAGGATATCGCACCTCTGCGGTAACAGGCCTCAGTGAACAAAGCCTCATAACAACTTTTTCCAAGTCCCAGCAGGTCGCAAGATAGACAACATGCATGTGGAGCATCCTAACATAGCAGAGGACAAAGTAACGCCCCCACCAACAAGCAGCCAACCATCAGACGAGACAAGTTTACATACGCTTGAACCCCTTCGTCCCTGGCGGCTCAGATGTGGCATTAGACACATGGAGCAGATTCGCTTGTCACACAATGGAAACATCAGCGGTGTGCACCTTATCTATGCATCATCAGCACACATCTGGCAGTCACAAGAGAGTGTCCCGCCTAACATTGTATGTTCAGTGTGGTAAATGCCTGCTATCACAAGGGGCTGCTTGTGATGACTGACATAGCAGCAGCTGAGATTGAAACCATGTACGCAGAAACATGGCCCCTTATTTCTGAAGCCAGCCGGCGTACACTCCAAGATATGCCTTCGCCCACTGCTTGCAAACCTGCACACCTATGACTATTAATAAGTAGGATGTGCCTTTGGACACTCTGGGTAACATGTGTATCTCGCTTGTACATGTCTGCCTTGAGATACAACCACAAGCGAAACCTACAAGCAGCTCATTCAAGTGGCATGAGAGCCCACAGCTCCTTGCCTTGGAAGAGCCAGGTCAGTGCAACGTGCAGAACACATGGGTCAAACTGTCTCTTCCAGTGCCTTTATCAATCAAAGGTACCTGCTTTGCACACCCTTGCTACTCCAGCGACTTCATAGGATTGGAAAGTAAAAGTATAACTGCCTTTTTGAGAGTATCAAAAGCAACTGCTTTAGACACAGAATTTGGCCCAAAGATACATTAACATGCCATCACTAGCCATTGATTACACCTCCCTCTCATACTATCCTCCCAATTCCGTACACACTTTCCAAACAACCTTACCCAAAGCCTTTTTGGCAAAGTAGCCCCCAAGACAATTTCCTTTTGAAAGCGATTGGAGTGTTCACTGCTCATGCACCGTTGAAATGCCTTTTCTAAGAACATATAACTATGACATTGCTGGCCTTCTTTGGTCGAGGCCTCAGCTCGTGTGCTGCTTTGCATGCCTGTACAAGACTCCCGCATGATAGACTGTCATGTCAGCAGTACTTCTGCACTGCTGCAGCCTGCACCCAACTCTCCTGCCTGATTACTACAACTGAAGTTCAATAGAACCAGATGGGAAAGTGCACATCTGGAGTGACCAAGCCTTTCACATAACAAGCCATAGATGAAGGAACAAAGAGGCCGCAAGCAAGAACATGCAACCAAGACGGTTCAGTATCATAAATCTTCCTTGATTGCATGCTTAGGACATGCAGGTCACAAACTCCAGAAGCTACCTCGCTGGGTACATGTGCTACCTGTTAACTTGGGCACAGACAAGATGCAAATTCAAGTTCCACAGCTTTTTCCTGCAATAACATCCACTCTTCCTGCCTAAATCTCCAACCACTCCCTACGCATCTTAGTGCCTCCTCACGCTACTCCTAAGTGCACTTGAGCACAGCTTCAGAATAGCTTTGCAACAGACGCTACCCCCATGTGCATATTTTTCCCTGTTGCAGCAGCAGGCGCCCTGCATAAGACCTGCTGCTAATCCTGGCTGAAAAGAACCACCTACAAAAAGGCAGGGGCAGGGCAGGGCACGGGCCCCTAGCACTGTAAGCACATCATTTGGTACTTTGCCTGTCTGTAGCATGCAGGCGCATCGATAAACAGGCCAGAACATCTACCCAAAAAATTGTCAGTAGCACCAGAATGACCTCTTGCTGCCTGCCTATCCTATAACTGCACTGCTATAATGTCACACCAAAAGCTTTACACTGCATAACTGTGTCATGCAAAATCTGATCTTGCCCAGCATGTGGCCAACCTGAACTCTCACATCAGCAGGTTAGCAGTATAATGCGCAGAGTGGGCATGAAATGCAAGCTTGTTGCATCACCACACCAGGCAACTCAGGCATGCAGCTGTGAACAAAACTTCTGATTCCACACCTATCTCGTAGTGACTCCAGAACTGCCTTCACTTGCAAGCAGCGACACACATCAAGCACAATGCACCATGTACGACTTCATAAATACACAGCGACGCCCGAAAGGATACACAGCTATGTCAGCGGTTATGTGCATACACAGTCAAGAGTTGTAGCTGGCCTAGCAAATGCTGTACTACTCAATGGCTAAAACACTTGAAATGCAACATGAAGCAATTTCTTACTCCTATGCCTTAAAATTGAACCCACATGCAACAAGCTAGGAACTTGCATGGCACCTGCCCAACATGTCAGCTGGATGAGGGTCCCATCCTACGTGTAGGGCATCCCTCATTCTTATAGGAACCCTTGCAGGGTACCTTTAGTATGGATCATGCGATGAAGACACCTTACTCTATGATTGGGCTACCGAACTAGGCACCTTCGATAGAAGCGCCCTGACCTTGGCACAACACTGGGAAATGCTACACACCATGCCACAACTCCTCTGGCTCCTTAAACCTTGCAAGTCAACATTTGCATCAGAAGCCAAACACAGTCTTTTAGTGCTTAAAAGTAGACGCGATTGATCCAGGTAAACAGGATGTATGGTATTGCAGAGCTGAGCTGCATCAACATAAGGTGCAAACTTTGACTGCTATGCTCAGCAAAAGAAATTTTGGGCTGGGCCCCTCTCCACAAGGGACATCTGACCGCTTTCATAAAAGGGGCCCCAGACACATCCAGCAATGAACCAGAGAGGGTTCTGCATCAGCGCCGACAATTAAAAGGCAGATGTCCCCACACACTAGACGATACCTACTGGCCTGCCTCCTCTGCCTGCCTAAGCATACCACAACGTCTAGGACCGAGAATAATGGCATCAGGTGCTGAGCTGACAATTCCTCTACCTTGAACCTGCCCTACCATGACACATACATCAGGAGTGTAAACCACACAGACACACATGCTCGTATGCATGTGGCTAAACAAGTAATTGTGTGGTCAATCAAGCAGCGCCCCATGTCTCCTGTCCTACTGCTTATCTTGAGGCCTTGATGCTAAGGCGGTCGAGACAGATTGCTTCTAGCTACTGCCCAAAGATGGGCCTTAGGTGCGTCTGACATCCATGCTGCTCCCCCTTCCATACTAATGCACTTATCTCCAGGTGGGGGTGCCTGGCGAACCAGGCTGCATTGGAAACAAGATGTGCGCAACCAAGCATGCAGCAGTATGCACACACAAAGCAATCTTGGTATAAGGCCATGGACTAGGCAAAGTCTCAGCAATCCTCAAACTTCTCAACAGGACTTTGGGCACATGGAAATCGTCTTACAGGCCTGCCGCCAACCAGGCCTCATGGACATAGAGCAGCGTGTCCACCATCTTTGCCCGCATTGGCAAGCATGCTTGGTGAAATGTGACTTGGCACCTGCAGGGAAACCAGCATGACAGAGATGAGGCAGACTTGAATCGCAATTGACCAGAACTGCCCATCTAAAAGGAAGGCATCTCTGCAACACTTCCTGCTGTCAATATCTGCTAAACATACGTCAATGTCTACAATCAGCAATGTGCAGATGGAAGCAGCGGAGTCATTATTGCCAAATGCCTACCTGCGGCAGAAGGGAACCTGGAACTGCTCAATCATCTCCTCATAAGCTGTCATTCCACCACAACCCCTGCAACAGAATGAATATCAGCCATGGTGCAAGGGGAGAAGAGATAACCAGCTGCCGCCTATTGGGGTGTACCTGCATTTTGAGAACCACCCGCCATCTGGCATATGCACGCCAAGCACAGTGCTGCTCTCAACGCCTTCAAAGGCACCCTGTGCACCTTCCTGTGACTCAGCCTCACTGACAGTTGTCCTTGAGACTGGACATGGCATCTCTTCGCTGCCGCTTGAGCTGGCGGATAGCATAGCCTGCAGGAACAATGTCTATCATAAGCACCATGCTTTGGCTGAGGAAAAGCATAGAAGGCTTCTCGCAACGTGGCGCACCCCTGACGAGTCGATTGCAGAGCCTGCATTGTACCGCTCTTGCGGCAGCGACGACACCTCTGAATCGCTAAGATCCACTTTGGTGTAACAGGGTCCAGACGAGCACTCCATGGTAGATGAGCCATCCTGCCAACAGTTCAGGCGAGAGATGTTGGCGGAAAAGTGACACAGAGGGGGTATATGCGCAAAGCGTCCAGTGATAATCATCACGGCAATATCATGATGAGCACATAATCATACATATAGACGTGGACCGCAGACCTATGCCAGTCCTATGCCAGTTTGAACGAACGAAAGCTAAAGGATGATCATAGGTCCACCTTCATTCTAAGAACTGCCACAGAAAGCACACGGGCCGTGTTAGCCAGGAACCCATGCACTATAGCTATGTATGTGGTAGATGACACGAAGGCGAGTCGAGGAAACAACTTCGGCATGGATCCAAAGATGCTTCACTAACAGCCATAGAGGGCTGCGCACACCGCACCCTAACCGGCAACAGCTAACCTTACCTGTAATGGTCCATCTGTCATGTATGCGTCGCTGGATTCCTCGACATAATGAGGTTGACCACAGTAGGTTGATAAGTGGACGTTGGCCATGGGCGTGGCTCACGTAGCGCGAGCAATTCGCCCTTGCAGAGACGATGCTCCAACCTATTTAGGGGGGATGATCCGAGTACTCGTAGCTCTTCCTTGACCTTTCTCGGGAGGTTTCGGCTGCCGTTTGCGCCTTTAAGGCCAGCCCAATAGCACGCCTTCTTTCGACACTCGACGGTCGTGTCTGGTGGTAGGAATGTTTCAGCAGAGCACATGTCTGCACCAGAGCAGGCTAGCGCCGGCAAACAACACGCAAAAGCAACTTGCATAATCTTGCGGTTGTTTCAACATTTTTTCTGTCCTTTTTAATAAAATATTTTAATATCGATCACGTGGGGTGCGATCACGTGGGGTTGCGATCAGAACCCTGGGTCCTGTCACTAATGGTTAATGTCGGTCCCAGTTCAGATTTGTGTTTTTTGCTCCGGAGGTTGGGTACAGGTAATCAAAGCAGGGGAGAGTGATCCCGTGCAATCACCTTCCATGTCGCTTTCACACCTAGACAGTCTTGCCTATCTTTGTCGCACATCTCCCCTGCTTCTACTTTATTGTATACCCGGTTAGCCATGAGTGTGCCTCATATGAACAAACAAACAAACAAAGCAATTCTAACGTTCGGGGCAAGACCCGGAAGTCGAAAGGACTCATCGGACGGCCTTGCGGCGACAATGTTACCCAGTTGTTACCCGTTAACAATGTGACCCTAGAAACAGTTGCCAGAGCACCCAATCTGAACACCACACTGATGAAACTGCTTGCAACTCCCAAGTATACTGCTGCAAGTCACTGCCAGTGTGAATTTGTCTGTTGTGTCGAAAGACATCATGATCGATGTCCTCTGCTTCAACAAACAAGTTGACAGTGGCAGTACACCGCAGCCGTACACATCCAGATGTCGTACACATCCCATGCAAGAAAGGGTTGGGGACACCCTGGAAACAGTTGCCAGAGCAGCTAGTTTGCGCATCACACGGAGGGAATCTCGCAACTCAAAGGTATACTGCTGCAGCATACTGCCAGTGTGGACTTGTCTATCATGATGTTTCTCATCGTGGTAGCGAAGAGCAACAATGGCAGTAAACTGCAGTACACATACGAATGAGTACATACACATCCGGTGCAAGGAGGGTCAAAGGCACCAAGGAACACAATTGCCAATGGAGCAGCAGTCTGTGCACCACACAACGGGTAACCTACAGATGCAGCACTTGCAGCTGGTATGTTTAGATCTCTTTTCAGTGACATGATGGTGCCTGTGGCAGGTTGAAGCATAGTCTGCATGATCTGAAGTCTGTGCAGGGACGGCAAGTGGCGTGCATGGGGTTGTTCTACTGTTTTGGGGGACTGCACGCAAGTGCCAAGCAATCTGTGCGTAAGGTTGAGGGCTTGAAGTTGCTGTGCATGGATCCCTGGACTTGCAGCTGCTACACAGTGTGCCCTGTTTGGTTGTGATTTCCTGCCGCATGTACGCCCTGAAGGGTTACTGTTCATGTGCGGCGTGGTTACCTTTAGATGCAGCACTTGCAGCTGGTATGTTTAGGTCTCTTTTTAGTGACATGATGGTGCCTGTGGCAGGTTGAAGCATAGTCTGCATGATCTGAAGTCTGTGCAGGGACGGCAAGTGGCGTGCATGGGGTTGTTCCTCTGTTTTGGGGGACTGCACACAAGTGCCAAGCAATCTGTGCGTAAGGTTGAGGGCTTGAAGTTGCTGTGCATGGATCCCTGGACTTGCATTGAGCTTTGGTGGAAGAGGATGCACTATGATGGTTCAATCAAGCGTCCCATGGTTTGGTCTAGGTGGTCTGACTTGCATTGAGCTTTGGTGGAAGAGGATGCACTATGATGGTTCAATCAAGCGTCCCATGGTTTGGTCTAGGTGGTCTGACTTGCATTGAGCTTTGGTGGAAGAGGATGCACTATGATGAGTGAATACCTGGCTGGTATCCATTTGCTTGGTGCTATGGAACCCATTGTGTTTTGGATCCATCCGATGGTGTATTTCACATTCAGCGTCTGTCCCAGGTTGTCAATGGTCCTGGGTCCCGTACTGGTCTGTATTTCAGGGTTGTTGGTACACATGTTTTGGGCGTTGTCCCTTCTTTTTACTCATGTCGACTGTCTCATGGTGTGTTGGTACGTTTCTTGCGTTTTCGTCTTGGTTGCCATCATTTGCGTATCCATACTGGGCGTTGGCTTCCGCCCCTCCTTCCGCATTCTCAACGCACTTGTTTGCGGTGTAGCTCCACAGTAGTTGATGATGAGGCGCATTGTTTGTTCATGTGTGAACACCCCACAATTGTTGAGGCTAGAGATTTGTTTCTGGCAGCTGTGGTTCCCCCCGTGGCCGCGTTGTCCTCGCTCCGGTATGCTGATTTCTGGGCACTGTCAGCCACTGGCTGTGTCCCTCTCTCGGCCTTGGTCAAGTATGTGGCCGTGTGTGTTCGTGTCTGTTGGTACTGCCATCAGTCAGGTGGTACTGATGTGGTGGATTTACCAGATATCTTGCTCCCGGCAGGTCAATATTTGGATATGTTTGATTCGGAGTCGGAGACAGATGTTCCTAGTGATTCGTCTGATGAGGAACTGGTTGAAGTCTAGATAGCTACATGCTTGGGTATTAGCCTTGGTTGGTGTGCTGGACGTCTTGGGTGGTACATATGCGGTGGACTTACTGGACATCCTGCTTGGTTGGTGCTCTGGATTGTGTTTGATTTGGACACACCCATCAGTCTCCTGCTGGTGATTTGTTTCCTGGTGCTACTATTTGCCGTGTCCGTAGTTGGATGTCTGCTTGGGTATTCCTCTTGCTTGGTGGTATGGATTCCATTGTTTTTGGACCCATCCGATGGTGCGTTTGGTCGTTTCGACTTAGCAGCCCTTTGCGGTTGCCGCACCTTAAATTTTTGTTTGTTTGTTTGTTTATTTGGTCGGTTCGACCTAGCAGCCCTTGGCGGTTGCCACACCTTAAATGTTTCATGTTGTTGTTGTTGATGGTTTGGTCTGATCAACTGAGATATCATGTTAGCCCATCGAACAGCGGACGAATCCATTCTCAAGACATTTTTACATGACTATGAGGGCAGAACACACTGTCATTCTGCAGCCAAGAACCACCAGTATCCGCACACTCATTGTCTCCCCTCGATGAGCCCGATGGCAGGGCATCACCACCCACAAGGAGCCACCGGCATATTCTAAACCAATTTAGTGGCTGCCACCAGTCCATCCTTATCCCGTGCTAGCTGCCCATGTATGTGACTGGACCAATGCTGACTTATCCAGTCAACAGCAAGCCAAGCAGAAGTATAAAACCTGCTGGCTTAGGGCCGTATGTATGTCCGAATCTGCATGTTACCATGTCCGTACGCACCAGGCTGGGCACATCCGTAAGGAGGGCAATACGACATTTGTGTTGAGCCATTTCTTACCCAACCCAACAAGGACCTGTTCCTGAATTGCATGCTTAGATGTTTAGAAAGGTTGAATAATGTTGCAAAACAGGGAGACGGCACCACCACCAAAACAGCGCTGTCAGCCGGACCTGTGATGACCCAGACCTGTAAGATTTGATTATGGACTGCGCCATTGTACTGTTCTCCTAGTCAACCCTGCTGGCTCCCATTCAGATGGCCCAGCATAGCCATCAGCTCATCAAAAGAAAACTTCTGCTGCTCATGGTTGAACTGATAAATGGCCTGGTAGCTATCGTGATCAGTATAGAAGGCTCGTACCAGCTCCATGACGGTGCGCGCCTGCAAGCAAGGCATGCAGTGCAAGGCATGCGGTAAGATCAATTACCAATTACCAAATGGCCCCCTCAAAGCGGGGCGCCGGTGGGGGCAGCGCCACCCACTCAGAAGGAACTCAACTTCGGCTCCGACAGCATATTCAAGTTTCTGTCCAAAACGCACACAATGGCGGAAGTCATGCTAGGGTGCTGCACGGCCCAGAGGGCAGTGCAAGGTCTCTCTTAACACTGGCGGCCAGCAGTCCATTCTAGATCCCTTGCTAGCCAATGTATGTCAGGCCAGCCCATTTCGGCTTGCCGTGTGCTGACCATTGACCCAGTCAACAGCAAGCCAAACAGTTTAATGCCTTCACTCAGGGCTAGGATCAGATATTTAAGAAATTTGAACTGGAAAGCAAGCAAATAGTACGCCAAGCAAAAGGGCACCAGCCCATACATTGGTCACAATCAAATACGTGAGCTCGCCCACATGCATGGACAGCACTTGACCTTGGTGTACACGTCCATGTCTTCATACACCACATCTCAGATTAAGAAAGATCACTGCACAGCACTCCAACCATACAGCACCTGAGCATGACTCAACCAGCTTTTAGTGTGTTGAGGGTGAGAGATTGAGAGGGAAAGAACTACAACTGCAAGAGGCAGACCTAAGCAGGCTGTAGGTTGAATGTGATAACCATCTTACCTTGCTAACTCTGAGAGCACTTCCATTAGTATGCATTGGGACTGCCCTGACTCCCCCCTAACCCTAAACGAGTCCCACTGCATACCAAAGCTAATATACTTGTTTGCTTGTTTGATAAAGACGCTGATCTATGGGAGCAAGCAAATGAGCTACGTGACTGAGCAGGTAAACAAGAAAGTAAACAAACAAACAACTAATGAAGGCGTCGCAACCCCAAGCCAAGCTGCTAGGTCGAACCACAGCCAAACACACCATCGGATGGATCCAAAGACAATAGTTTTCCAATTGGCAACCGGTAGTTAATCCCAAGCATGAATCCATCTAGGAAACAAAACAGGTAATACAAACAAAGCGGCACAGCTAATGCAGACAGCTGAAATCTTCCATGTGATTTAATGAGACTGCCCCTGCTGCTGGTGCTCCGCCTCACAGCATGACTGACACTCCCCTCATACCACTAGGCTGCGTGCCAGCCAACTAACAACAAACCATTCCTTTTTAGACATATCACGGATGAATAGGGGGATAGTAATTTGTTTGTAAAGGGAAGGCACACTCAGCATGATGAGGAAAGAGAACAAGTCACGTTTCTGCAGTTCCTGTGTCCCCCCTCCTTCCCTCCCCTTCTCCGGCCGCCCAAAAAGATGCAAACATTTTAGATGTGGCAAACCTAATGGGCACAAGTATCAGGCATCTCTCAGATGCCAAGGTTGCCTAGCAGCCCCTCATTTTGGAAGCTGATGTTCACTGGCCCCCCTCCCTCTCACTTCACACCATCTGCCCTTGATCATGCCCGATTCTTTGGCGCTCCCTTCTCTCATCCTGCTGATAACTTGGCTCCTGTACTGGAGCACAGCCCCCAATAAACCAAACCCTAGCTCATGTCCATGCCTGCGTGCCTTGTCACAATCCGTGTAAACTCGAAATCTGAGTGGAAATCTCACCTCAAGCACTGGCCTGCCTGCCTAAACCCTAAACCCTCTAGGGCCCTAAAACTCCTGAACCCTAAACCCCTAAACTCACCTCAGGCACTGACAGCTGATTCTCCTGAAGGATGTCACCCCGTACCAGCACCAGCCCCTTGTCCCGCCCAAGCTCATCATAATGCATTACTGTAAGGTATGGTGTTGCAGCTGCCCCACGCTGCTTGAACTCCTCTAGTGAGGTGGCTAGCATCACTGGTAGTTGCCACTGTAGCAACAGGGTTTCAAAGCCACCTCCAGGTCTAGAGAGGGGCAGGACAAACATGGGGCAGGCGCGTGCACGGGCAGAGATGACCTTCCATTCGTCATAAGCCATGCTGCTGGCAATGCGGGTTGGAGGGCCGGCTTCATGATGCTGCGAGAGAGGGACGAGGGTGAGGCAGAAAGATAGGTAGTAAAGCTAGGTAAGAGGATGACAAGGCATGTATCATAGTATCAGATCAATCAATCAGAACATAAGAGCAGCAATGACAATCGCAGGCCACGAAACCAGAGGGTCCTGATCATGATTCTATGTTTTGAGATAAGGACAACTTCAGTCGCAATATGGATCTTTGTCCCATACTGTACTATGCCAAAGTAGGGGGCTGCATTAACTACATGAATCGTCCACAGCACTTTCAGCCTCCCATGATATGTAATCTGATATAATGTGTAGATATGACGAGTCAAGACATATTCGTCGTGTTCAAGAGGCAGGTGCCCTCACTGTAGTAGGCCTACATCCTTGATAGAACGCCGCTCATGGTGGAGCGAGCGTAGATGTAAAACTGTAACAATGGTGTGTAAGCACTGTTTAATCAATAGGAGCACAGCTTGCCAGCCTGAAGTCCAAGCAGGAGGTACAGGAGTGCTAAACACCACGTCATTGCAGAGCCTCTGCCCTAGGGCGAGCGTGATAAAGCATGTAAGCTCAGGGTGTCACAGAAACAGTGGATTGGAACACTAGATGGGATGGCCTGTATGCAGCCATGTATTCTTCTGAAACACATGCATGAACATGATGCCCAGGAGCTAGGTACAACCAACATATGAACAAACAAAATTTATGAGGAAACAAGGCAGCTAGCTAACACACCACTTCAAAAAGACCAACTCACAGAACTACCGACACATGTCAAGAGGAACCACATATGCCATATGAAAACCTAGTCCCCAAGACCTCCCAAGGCTTTTGTTTGGAGTGACCTCTCACACTGAAACAGCTGGATTGACACCACGGCGGCAGAGCCAGCTACTAGCTATGCGGCACATAGCATATCATTGTCATTTATTAGTTGCTTCGAGTATGAGGTGAGGAGTGCGCGAAGGGACTTGGGACATGTCCGCTGCATTGGCTACAGCACCATCATCGCCATGTATGGCTGGTTGCGTGAAAAAAGTCCCATGCGTTGAAGCTTCCATCTGTGCATAACTATTATATCACCCCTAGGCAGACAACAGGGCAGTCACAACTATATCAGCACCATCATCGCCATGGGTCTCAAGCTAGGCTTTTGCTGATTCCTGCCAGAAGAATTAGCAGGCAACACGACTGCTACTGAAAACGTCCCAGCTATTAGCACGGTGCGCAAAGAGTCTAAACTCTGCCAGGCATTATTTACTGAGGCAGCCAACACAAACTACTACTTTGAAGCTGAGCTACATAAGTTGTTGTCTGTTGCGCTACATGCAGTGAACCAACTGCTGCTGGTTGTCCAGCGATCTCGCACCTCTGTCCATATAGCTTCGATTTGTTCTGCGCTGTGGTCTTGCAATGCTTCCACTTTCATTAGCTCAGACAGCTCCATGGGCGATGGCAAGCTGAGACCCAAGCTGCTGAAGCCTCGCTGCCGCTGCTGGGGAGGGGGCGCCCAGGGGTAGCCGGTAGCTGCCGTTGCCGCCGCCGCCGAGGCTGCTGCAGCAGTTGCAGCATCACCAGTCATTGCCGCTGCTCCATGTGATCGTAAGAGCTGCTTTGCGAGGCATAGCTGGCAGCTCTGCGGGAGGGAGGGAGGTTGCACCGTGAGCGCGAGCCCTGGTCCAGGGCAGCGGATTTGAGGTATAGCTTACCGCTAGTAGGCTAGGTAAGCGGCATCGGCTTGGCCTTAGTACACCAGCCATCGGTTCTGTCAGGAGAGTACCGCAGAGGACCCCGACCAGCTGGGCATGGGCGGTAGCAGGAGAGGAGCTCGTGAACCAATTGCTTCAAATCAGAGGCAAAAGTTCATGCCATGCAGACGTTATCGCGCCAATTATTGGGTGCTCTAGCGGATAGACATGAGGGCACCCCGTGGGAAGTGAAGTCTGTAGTGCTTGTACATCGCTTGGCGTCAGACGCAAGGCATCCGGATCAAGAGCATGGGCTTTCAATAACGAGAGTAATAAGTCTGGATCTATACTCTTAGAGTGGACAGCCACTAGCACCCTGTGAGGATGCCACTCACCCCGGGACCCTGCCACTAACCACTGTGCCTGAATAGTAAAAGGACGGTTTCTGAGCAGGGAGGATTAAGGGCTACCTACAGCTACTTGCGGCCCTGCCTGTCACAGTCCACGTACACCGGTCCAGCCATCGTTGGCTTCCGTAACCGGCTGCAAACTCCACACAGAAACCAAGCGGACCAGGCGAAGAGACAGGAGGAGGCCAGACGGTTCCTCCGTCCTAGGTGCTGTTCCTAGTTGGCCGTTAACTATCGCCACATCCATGCCGTCTGACAGGAGCAAGAAGCGCGCAGAAAGCAAGGTATGGCTTGTTGAAAGCGCTTAGCAGTAGCACCTAAATCTCACTGCAATATGGGTTAGGGTAGCATGATTACAGAACCACGTGGGCTCAAAGACTCTATCTCCATGCAGAAGAATGCCCTAGCAAAGAAGGCGGAGAAGCAGCCAGCCCCTGCAAACAATGGACCAGCCAGTGTACCTCTCCTAAATCGGGTGAGGTGCAGCTACACCCTAAAACATAGGTTTCAGGGAGCCTTGGTCTCTTGGGCTATGGCATATCATGCATGCAATCAGGTCCATCATTAGTTACTAATAGGTTTACCTGTGAGGACAGTTACTGCATGGGGTCTAAGGCAGATTTGGTCTAAGACGTGTGGTCCTACTGAGGCTTTGACAGCTGCCAAACAGCAGCAACAATGCATGCAGTGCTCATGGCCAAAAAAAGGGGCAAATCCACAAGAAGATTTCCCCCCTACGAGCTGACCCCAAGGATTTGCAGTCAGGGACCATATAAGTGCTTCGAAGCAAAGGAGGAGGCCAGCCCCAGATGTCTTGCTCACTTCCGTTACTCTGAATGTATCTCCATAAGGTTCATCAAAATCCGTTTTTGTATGAATGCTCACACCCCCCATGCCTGGCCTCCTGTCCTGCAGTTGGACTTCCCTCCTTCCTTAAACCCTCGGCAGCGCGCCCTCCTCCATCAGCTGGCAGAAACCCTAGGGGTGAACCACAGCAGCAAAGGGGAGGGGGAACTCAGGTTTATCAGCTTAGGCCCTCAAGATCCTGATGCTCCTGTCATTAATGTTATTAGTGGAAGTGAGGGGGTAGGGAACAGAAGCAACGGAAACAGCAGCAGCACTAATAGGGGGGATGCTGCTGCTGCTGCTGCTGGTGGTGGTGGTGGTGGAGTAAGTAGCAGCAGCAGCAGCAGAGGGCATGGAGGCTTCT